>CM022301.1:88803254-88897451 GCA_011799875.1 Thinopyrum elongatum | reverse complement strand
ATGGAAAAATACGTGTTGCTGCGGTATAGAGGGAGGAGGGGTGAAAATCATGGTAACTCGTCTCCGTAGTTGAGCGTGAGAGTGTAGTAGTATAGGACATTATTCATATTAGGCAACTGTTGTAATGGAGTAAGAAGGTACAATCGTCTTTGTGTGGATGTGAATGGCAAATAAGGGATGAAGGCGGGGGTAGCATGCCGGATGCGATCATACCAGCACTAAGGCACCGGATCCCATGAGAACTCTGAAGTTAAGGCGTGCTTGGGCGAGAGTAGTACTAGGATGGGTGACCTCTTGGGAAGTCTCGTGTTACATTCCTTTTAATATTTTTGCGCCTCGTGACAAACATGTCGCACGTGCGTGATATATATTAACCCCGCTATATTCTTTTTGACTTTCCTATATGTTTTAGCTCGCTGCTCATTGCTCACGCGTCTAGGGGCGGCTTTGTGGCGCGAAGAGCGCATTCGTGAAAGGGGTGGAAAAATACGTGTTGACTGCTGTATAGAGGGTGGGGTAGAAAACCGTGGTAAACTCGTCCCCGTTGTTTGAGCGGGGAGATAAGTAGTATAGGACATTATCCTTATTAGGCAACGGTTGTAATGGTAGTAAGAATGTACAATCGTCTTTGCAGTGGACCTGGGAGTGGCAAGCATAAGGGACGAAGGCGGGGGGTAACACGCCGGATGCGATCATAATGGCATAGAAGCTGTGGATCCCATCAGAACTTCGAAGTTAAGCGGTTGCGGCGAGAGTATACTTGGATGTGTGACCTCGTGTGTTCTGAAAGGGGTGGGAAATACGTGTTGCCGAGGGTATAGAGGGAGGGTGGAAACCGTGGTAACTCGTCTCGTAGTTTAGCAGGAGAGTAAGTAGTATAGGACATATCCATCATTAGGCAACGGTTGTAAAGGTAGTAAGAGTGTAAATCGTCTTTGCAGTTGACCTGGGAGTGGCAAGCATAAGGGACTAAGGCGGGGGTAACGTGTCGGATGCGATCATACCAGGGCTAAAGCACCGGATCCCATCAGAACTCCGAAGTTAAGCATGCTTGGGCGAGAGTGAGTATAGTATAGGATGGGTGACCTCTTGGAAGTCCTCGTGTGACATTCCCTTTTATTATTTTTTGCGCCTCGTGACAAACATAACGCACGTGCACGATATATATAAACCCTGTTACCTTATTTTTGACGTTTGCGATGTGTTTTATCTCGCTGCTCATTGCTCACGCGTCTAGGGACAGCGTTGTGGCGCGAAGAGCGCGTTCTGAGGGGGTGAAAAAATATGGTTGCTTGCGGTATATAGAGGGAGGGGTGAAAACCGTGGTAAACTGTCTCCGTTAGTGAGCGCGAGAGTAAGAAGTATAGGACATTATCCATTTTTAGACAACGGTTGTAAGGTAGTAAGAAGATTGCAATCGTTTTTATTGTGGACTTGGGAGTGGCAAGCATAAGGGACGAAGGCGGGGTAACATGACGGATGTGATCATAATAGCACTAAAGCACGGAGCCCATAGAGCTCCGAAGCGTGCTTGGACGAGGAGTAGTACTAGGATGGGTGACCCTCTGGGAAGTCCTCGTGTTGCATTTCCCTTTTAATTATTTTTGCGCCTCGTGACAACATAACGCACATGCGCGATATATATAACCCTGTTATATTATTTTTTACGTTAGCGATACGTTTTAGCTCACTTCTCATTGCTCACGCGTCTAGGGGCTTGTTGTGGCGCGAAGAGCGCGTTCTGAAAGGGGTGGAAAAATACGTGTTGCTGTGCGTATAGAGGGAGGGGTGAAAATCATGGTAACTCGTCTCCGTAGTTGAGCGTGAGAGTAAGTAGTATAGGACATTATTCATTATTAGGCAACTGTTGTAATGGTAGTAAGAATGGCAATCGTCTTTGTAGGGGACCTGTGAATGGCAAAATAAGGGATGAAGGCGGGGGTAGGGGTAGCATGCCGGATGCGATCATACCAGCACAAGGCACCGGATCCCATGAGAACTCTGAAGTTAAGCGTGTTGGGCGAGAGTAGTACTAGGATGGGTGACCTCTGGGAAGTCCTCGTGTTACATTCCTTTTTAATTATTTTTGGCCTCTGTGACAAACATGTCGCACGTGCGTGATATATAATAACCCCGCTATTCTTTTTGACGTTTCCTATATGTTTTAGCTCGCTGCTCATTGCTCACCGCGTCTAGGGCGGCGTTGTGGGCGAAGAGCGCATTCTGAAAGGGGTGAAAAATACGTGTTGCTGCTGTATAAGGGAGGGTAGAAACCGTGTTAACTCGTCCCCGTGTTTGAGCGGGAATTAAGTAGTATAGGACATTATCCATTATTAGGCAACGGTTGTAATGGTAGTAAGAATGACAATCGTCTTTGCAGTGGACCTGGAGTGGCAAGCATAAGGGACGAAGGCGGGGGGTAACACGCCGGATGCGATCATAATGGCAGTAAAGCTGTGGATCCCATCAGAACTTCGAAGTTAAGCGTGCTTGGGCGGAGAGTAGTACTTGGATGTGTGACCTCGTGTGTTCTGAAAGGGGTGGGAAATACGTGTTGCCGAGGTATAGAGGGAGGGTGGAAACCGTGGTAAACTCGTCTCCGTAGTTTAGCAGAGAGTAAGTAGATAGGACATTATCCATCATTAGGCAACGGTTGTAAAGGTAGAAGAGTGTACAATCGTCTTTGCAGTTGACCTGGGAGTGGCAAGCATAAGGGACTAAGGCGGGGGGTAACGTGTCGGATGCGATCATACCAGGCTAAAGCACCGGATCCCATCAGAACTCCGAAGTTAAGCATGCTTGGGCGAGAGTAGTAATAGGATGGGTGACCTCTTGGGAAGTCTCGTGTGACATTCCCTTTTTAATTATTTTTGCGCCTCGTGACAAACATAACGCACGTGCACGATATATATTAACCCTGTTACTTATTTTTGAGTTTGCGATTGTGTTTTATCTCGCTGCTCATTGCTCACGCGTCTAGGGACAGCGTTTTGTGGCGCGAAGAGGCGTTCTGAAGGGGGTGAAAAATATGTGTTGCTGCGGTATAGAGGAGGGGTGGATAAAACCGTGGTAACTGTCTCCGTAGTGAGCGCGAGAGTAAGGAGTATAGGACATTATCATTTTTAGACACGGTTGTAAAGGTAGTAGAAAGTGCAATCGTTTTTTTTAGTGGACTTGGAGTGGCAGCATAAGGGACGAAGGCGGGGTAACAGACGGATGTGATTCATAATAGCACTAAAGCACTGGAGCCCATCAGAGTCCGAAGCGTGCTTGACGAGAGTAGTACTAGGATGGGTGACCTCCTGGGAAGTCCTCGTGTGCATTTCCCTTTTAATTATTTTTGGCCTCGTGACAACATAACGCACATGCGCGATATATAAATAACCCTGTTATATTATTTTTTTACGTTAGCGTAAGTTTTAGCTCACTCTCATTGCTCACGCGTCTAGGGGCTTGTTGTGGCGCGAAGAGCGCGTTCTGAAAGGGGTGGAAAAACGTGTTTGCTGCGGGTATAGAGGGAGGGGTGAAAATCATGGTAACTCGTCTCCGGAGTGAGAGTAGAGTGAGAGTAAGTAGTATAGGACATTATTCATTATAGGCAACTGTTTGTAATGTAGTAAGAATGTACAATCGTCTTTTGGGGACCTGTGAATGGCAAACATAAGGGATGAAGGCGGGGGTAGCATGCCGGATGCGATCATCACAGCACTAAGGCACCGATCCCATGAGAACTCTGAAGTTAAGCGTGCTTGGGCTGAGAGTAGTACTAGGATGGGTGACCTCTTGGAAGTCCGTGTTAATTCCCTTTTTAATTATTTTTTGCGCCTCGTGACAAACATGTCGCATTGCGTGATATATATTTACACCCCGCTTATTCTTTTGACGTTTCCTATATGTTTAGCTCGCTGCTCATTCACGCGGTCTAGGGGGGCTTTGTGGCGCGAAGAGCGCATTCTGAAAGGGTGAAAAATACGTGTTGCTGCTGTATAGAGGGAGGGGTAGAAACCGTTGGTAAACTTCCCCGTGTTTGAGCGGGATTAAGTTATAGGACATTATCCATTATTAGGCAACGGTTGTAATGGTAGTAAGAATGTACAATCGTCTTTTGAGTGGACCTGGGAGTGGAAGCATAAAGGGAAGAGGCGGGGGGTAACAACCCGGATGGTATAATGGCAGTAAAGTGTGGATCCCATCAGAAACTCGAAGTTAGCGTGCTTGGGCGAGAGTAGTACTTGGATGTGTGACTCGCTGTGTTCTGAAAGGGGTGGGAAAACGTGTTGCCGAGGTATAGAGGAGGGGTGAAACCGTGGTAAACTCGTCTCCGTAGTTTAGCAGGAGAGTAAGTAGTATAGGACATTATCCATCATTAGGCAACGGGTTGTAAAGGTAGTAAGAGTGTACAATGTCTTTGCAGTTGACCTGGGAGTGGCAAGCATAAGGGACTAAGGCGGGGGTAAGGGGGTACGTGTCGGATGCGATCATACACAGGCTAAAGCACCGGATCCCATCAGAACTCCGAAGTTAAGCATGCTTGGGCGAGAGTAGTAATAGGATGGGTGACCTCTTGGGAGTCCGTGTGACATTCCTTTTTAATTATTTTTTTTGCGCCTCGTGACAAACATAACGCACGTGCACGATATATATTAACCCTGTTACTATTTTGACGTTTGCGATGGGTTTTATCTCGCTGCTCATTGCTCAGCGTCTGGGACAGCGTTGTGTGCGGCAGAGAGCGCGTTCTGAAGGGGTGAAAAAATATGTGTTGCTGCGGTATAGAGGGAGGGGTGAAAACGTGGAAACTGTCTCCGTAGTTGAGCGCGGAGAGTAGAAGTATAGAGACATTATCCATTTTTAGACAACGGTTGTAAAGGTAGTAAGAAGTGCAATCGTTTTTTAAGTGGACTTGGGAGTGGCAAGCATAAGGGACGAAGGCTGGGGTAACATGACGGATGTGATCATAATAGACACTAAAGCACTGGAGCCCATCAGAGCTCCGAAGCGTGCTTGGACGAGAGTAGTACTAGGATGGTGACCTCCTGGGAAGTCCTCGTGTTGCATTTCCCTTTTAATTATTTTTTGCGCCTCGTGACAAACATAACGCACATGCGCGATATATATAACCCTGTATATTATTTTTTACGTTAGCGATACGTTTTAGCTCCCATCTCATTGCTCACGCGTCTAGGGGCTTGTTGTGCGCGCGAAGAGCGCGTTCTGAAAGGGGTGGAAAAATACGTGTTGCTGCGGTATAGAGGGAGGGGTGAAATCTGGTAACTCGTCTCCGTAGTTGAGCTGTGAGAGTAGTAGTATAGGACATTATCATTATTAGGCAACTGTTGTAATGGTAGTAAGAATGTACAATCGTCTTTGTAGTGGACCTTGAATGGCAAACATAAGGGATGAAGGCGGGGGTAGCATGCCGGATGCGATCATACCAGCACTAAGGCACCGGATCCCATGAGAACTCTGAAGTTAGCGTGCTTGGGCGAGAGTAGTACTAGGATGGGTGACCTCTTGGGAAGTCTCGTGTTACATTCCCTTTTTAATTATTTTTGCCTCTGTGACAAAAATGTCGCACGTGCGTGATATATATTAACACCGCTATATTCTTTTTGACGTTTCCTATATGTTTTAGCTCGCTGCTCATTGCTCACGCGTCTAGGGGCGGCCTTGTGGCGCGAAGAGCGCATTCTGAAAGGGGTGTGAAAAATACGGTTGTTGCTGTGTATAGAGGGAGGGGTAGAAACCGTGGTAAACTCGTCCCCGTGTTTGAGCGGGAGATTAGTAGTATAGGACATTATCCATTATTAGGCAACGTGTTGTAATGGTAGTAGAATGTACAATCGTCTTTGTCAGTGGACCGGGAGTGGAAGCAAAGGAACGAACGGCGGGGGGTAACACGCGGATGGATCATAATGGTCAGTAAAGCTGTGGATCCCATCAGAACTTCGAAGTTAAGCGTGCTTGGGCGAGAGTAGTACTTGGATGTGTGACCTCGTGTGTTCTGAAAGGGGTGGGAAAACAGGTGTTGCGAGGTATAGAGGGAGGGGTGGAAACCGTGGTAAACTCGTCTCCTAGTTTAGCAGGAGAGTAAGTAGTATAGGACATTATCCTCATTAGGCAACGGTGTTAAAGGTAGAAGAGTGTACAATCGTCTTTGCAGTTGACTGGGAGTGGCAAGCATAAGGGACTAAGGCGGGGGTAACGTGTCGGATGCGATCACCAGGGACTAAAGCACCGGATCCCATCAGAACTCCGAATTAAGCATGCTTGGGCGAGAGTAGTAATAGGATGGGTGACCTCTTGGGAAGTCCTCGTGTTGACATTCTTTTTAATTATTTTTTGCGCCTCGTGACAAACTAACAGACCACGTGCACGATATATATTAACCCTGTACCTTATTTTTGACGTTGCGATGTGTTTTTATCTCGCTGCTCATTGCTCCCGCTCGGGAAGCGTCTAGCGCTTGTGGCGCGCGAAGAGCGCGTTGAAGGGGGTGAAAAAATATGTGTGTTGTTCGTCGCGATATAGAGGGAGGGGTGAAACCGTGGTAAACTGTCTCCGTAGTTGAGCGCGAGAGTAAGAAGTATAGGACATATCCATTTTTAGACAACGGTTGTAAAGTGATAGTAAGAATGTGCAATCGTTTTTTAGTGGACTTGGGAGTGGCAAGCATAAGGGACGAAGGCTGGGAACATGACGGATGTGTATCAAATAGCACTAAAGCACTGGAGCCCATCAGAGCTCGAAGCGTGCTTGGACGAGAGTAGTACTAGGAGGGTGACCTCCTGGGAAGTCCTCGTGTTGCATTTCCCTTTTAATTATTTTTGCGCCTCGTGACAAACATAACGCACATGCGCGAATATATTAACCCTGTTATATTATTTTTACCGTTAGCGATAGTTTTAGCTCACTTCCATTGCTCTCACGCGCTCTAGGGGCTTGTTGTGGCGCGAAGAGCGCGTTCTGAAAGGGGTGGAAAAATACGTGTTTGCGGTATAGAGGAGGGGGGTGAAAATCATGGTAACTCGTCTCCGTAGTTGAGCGGTGAGAGTAAGTAGTATAGGACATTATTATTATTAGGCAACTGTTGTAATGGTAGTAAGAATGTACAATCGTCTTGTATGGACCTGTGAATGGCAACATAAGGGATGAAGGCGGGGGTAGCATGCCGGATGCGATCATACCAGCAATAAGGCACCGGATCCCATGAGAACTCTGAAGTTAAGCGTGCTTGGGCGAGAGTAGTACTAGGAGGGTGACTCTTGGGAAGTCCTCGTGTTACATTCCCTTTTAATTATTTTTTGCGCCTCGTGACAAAACATGTCGCACGTGCGTGATATATATTAACCACGCGTATATTCTTTTTTGACAGTTTTCCTATATGTTTTAGCTCGCTGCTCATTGCTTCACGCGTCTAGGGGCGGCTTGTGGGCGAAGAGCGCATTCTGAAAGGGGTGAAAAAAACGTGTTGCTGCTGTTAGGGGAGGGGTAGAAACCGTGGTAAACTCGTCCCCGTGTTTGAGCGGGGAATTAAGTAGTATAGGACATTATCCATTATTGCGGAACGGTTGTAATGGTAGTAAGAATGTACCAATCTGTCTTTAGCTGGACCCGGTGAGCGGCAACGCCAAGGGTAAGCCTGCGGGTTCGCGGTAGGCGGGGGTGGTGGTAACACGCCGGATGGCGATATAATGGCAGTAAAGCTTGGTTGATCCATCAGAACTTCGAAGCTTAAGCGTCTGGCCGTGAGTAGTGAACTTTGGATGTGTGAACCTCGTGTGTTCTGAAAGTGGGTGGAAATACAGTTTCGTTGCCGCGCGTTTCGCACCCCTTTCAGAACGCGCTCTTCGCGCCACAACAAGCCCCTAGACGCGTGAGCAATGAGCAGTGAGCTAAAACGTATCGCTAATGTAAAAAATAATATAACAGGGTTAATATATATCGCGCATGTGCGTTATGTTTGTCACGAGGCGCAAAAAATAATTAAAAGGGAAATGCAACACGAGGACTTCCCAGGAGGTCACCCATCCTAGTACTACTCTCGTCCAAGCACGCTTCGGAGCTCTGATGGGCTCCAGTGCTTTAGTGCTATTATGATCACATCCGTCATGTTACCCCAGCCTTCGTCCCTTATGCTTGCCACTCCCAAGTCCACTTAAAAAACGATTGCACATTCTTACTACCTTTACAACCGTTGTCTAAAAATGGATAATGTCCTATACTTCTTACTCTCGCGCTCAACTACGGAGACGAGTTTACCACGGTTTTCACCCCTCCCGCTATACCGCAGCAACACATATTTTTTCACCCCCTTCAGAACGCGCTCTTCGCGCCACAACGCTGTCCCTAGACGCGTGAGCAATGAGCAGCGAGATAAAACACATCGCAAACGTCAAAAATAAGGTAACAGGGTTAATATATATCGTGCACGTGCGTTATGTTTGTCACGAGGCGCAAAAAATAATTAAAAAGGGAATGTCACACGAGGACTTCCCAAGAGGTCACCCATCCTATTACTACTCTCGCCCAAGCATGCTTAACTTCGGAGTTCTGATGGGATCCGGTGCTTTAGTCCTGGTATGATCGCATCCGACACGTTACCCCCGCCTTAGTCCCTTATGCTTGCCACTCCCAGGTCAACTGCAAAGACGATTGTACACTCTTACTACCTTTACAACCGTTGCCTAATGATGGATAATGTCCTATACTACTTACTCTCCTGCTAAACTACGGAGACGAGTTTACCAAGGTTTCCACCCCTCCCTCTATACCTCGGCAACACATATTTCCCACCCCTTTCAGAACACACGAGGTCACACATCCAAGTACTACTCTCGCCCAAGCACGCTTAACTTCGAAGTTCTGATGGGATCTACAGCTTTACTGCCATTATGATCGCATCCGGCGTGTTACCCCCGCCTTCGTCCCTTATGCTTGCCACTCCCAGGTCCATTGCAAAGACGATTGTACATTCTTACTACCATTACAACCGTTGCCTAATAATGGATAATGTCCTATACTACTTAATCTCCCGCTCAAACACGGGGACGAGTTTACCACGGTTTCTACCCCTCCCTCTATACAGCAGCAACACGTATTTTTCCACCCCTTTCAGAATGCGCTCTTCGCGCCACAAAGCCGCCCCTAGACGCGTGAGCAATGAGCAGCGAGCTAAAACATATAGGAAACGTCAAAAAGAATATAGCGGGGTTAATATATATCACGCACGTGCGACATGTTTGTCACGAGGCGCAAAAAATAATTAAAAAGGGAATGTAACACGAGGACTTCCCAAGAGGTCACCCATCCTAGTACTACTCTCGCCCAAGCACGCTTAACTTCAGAGTTCTCATGGGATCCGGTGCCTTAGTGCTGGTATGATCGCATCCGGCATGCTACCCCCGCCTTCATCCCTTATGTTTGCCATTCACAGGTCCACTACAAAGACGATTGTACATTCTTACAACCATTACAACAGTTGCCTAATAATGAATAATGTCCTATACTACTTACTCTCACGCTCAACTACGGAGACGAGTTACCATGATTTTCACCCCTCCCTCTATACCGCAGCAACACGTATTTTTCCACCCCTTTCAGAACGCGCTCTTCGCGCCACTACAAGCCCCTAGACGCGTGAGCAATGAGCAGTGAGCTAAAACGTATCGCTAACGTAAAAAATAATATAACAGGGTTAATATATATCGCGCATGTGCGTTACGTTTGTCACGAGGCGCAAAAAATAATTAAAAGGGAAATGCAACACGAGGACTTCCCAGGAGGTCACCCATCCTAGTACTACTCTCGTCCAAGCACGCTTCGGAGCTCTGATGGGCTCCAGTGCTTTAGTGCTATTATGATCACATCCGTCATGTTACCCCAGCCTTCGTCCCTTATGCTTGCCACTCCCAAGTCCACTTAAAAAACGATTGCACATTCTTACTACCTTTACAACCGTTGTCTAAAAATGGATAATGTCCTATACTTCTTACTCTCGCGCTCAACTACGGAGACGAGTTTACCACGGTTTTCACCCCTCCCTCTATACCGCAGCAACACATATTTTTTCACCCCCTTCAGAACGTGCTCTTCGCGCCACAACGCTGTCCCTAGACGCGTGAGCAATGAGCAGCGAGATAAAACACATCGCAAACGTCAAAAATAAGGTAACATGGTTAATATATATCGTGCACATGCGTTATGTTTGTCACGAGGCGCAAAAAATAATTAAAAAGGGAATGTCACACGAGGACTTCCCAAGAGGTCACCCATCCTATTACTACTCTCGCCCAAGCATGCTTAACTTCGGAGTTCTGATGGGATCCGGTGCTTTAGTCCTGGTATGATCGCATCCGACACATTACCCCCGCCTTAGTCCCTTATGCTTGCCACTCCCAGGTCAACTGCAAAGACGATTGTACACTCTTACTACCTTTACAACCGTTGCCTAATGATGGATAATGTCCTATACTACTTACTCTCCTGCTAAACTACGGAGACGAGTTTACCACGGTTTCCACCCCTCCCTCTATACCTCGGCAACACGTATTTCCCACCCCTTTCAGAACACACGAGGTCACACATCCAAGTACTACACTCGCCCAAGCACGCTTAACTTCGAAGTTCTGATGGGATCCACAGCTTTACTGCCATTATGATCGCATCCGGCGTGTTACCCCCGCCTTCGTCCCTTATGCTTGCCACTCCCAGGTCCACTGCAAAGACGATTGTACATTCTTACTACCATTACAACCGTTGCCTAATAATGGATAATGTCCTATACTACTTAATCTCCCGCTCAAACACGGGGACGAGTTTCCCACGGTTTCTACCCCTCCCTCTATACAGCAGCAACACGTATTTTTCCACCCCTTTCAGAATGCGCTCTTCGCGCCACAAAGCCGCCCCTAGACGCGTGAGCAATGAGCAGCGAGCTAAAACATATAGGAAACGTCAAAAAGAATATAGCGGGGTTAATATATATCACGCACGTGCGACATGTTTGTCACGAGGCGCAAAAAATAATTAAAAAGGGAATGTAACACGAGGACTTCCCAAGAGGTCACCCATCCTAGTACTACTCTCGCCCAAGCACGCTTAACTTCAGAGTTCTCATGGGATCCGGTGCCTTAGTGCTGGTATGATCGCATCCGGCATGCTACCCCCGCCTTCATCCCTTATGTTTGCCATTCACAGGTCCACTACAAAGACGATTGTACATTCTTACTACCATTACAACAGTTGCCTAATAATGAATAATGTCCTATACTACTTACTCTCACGCTCAACTACGGAGACGAGTTACCATGATTTTCACCCCTCCCTCTATACCGCAGCAACACGTATTTTTCCACCCCTTTCAGAACGCGCTCTTCGCGCCACAACAAGCCCCTAGACGCGTGAGCAATGAGAAGTGAGCTAAAACGTATCGCTAACGTAAAAAATAATATAACAGGGTTAATATATATCGCGCATGTGCGTTATGTTTGTCACGAGGCGCAAAAAATAATTAAAAGGGAAATGCAACACGAGGACTTCCCAGGAGGTCACCCATCCTAGTACTACTCTCGTCCAAGCACGCTTCGGAGCTCTGATGGGCTCCAGTGCTTTAGTGCTATTATGATCACATCCGTCATGTTACCCCAGCCTTCGTCCCTTATGCTTGCCACTCCCAAGTCCACATAAAAAACGATTGCACGTTCTTACTACCTTTACAACCGTTGTCTAAAAATGGATAATGTCCTATACTTCTTACTCTCGCGCTCTACTACGGAGACTAGTTTACCACGGTTTTCACCCCTCCCTCTATACCGCAGCAACACATATTTTTTCACCCCCTTCAGAACGCGCTCTTCGCGCCACAACGCTGTCCCTAGACGCGTGAGCAATGAGCAGCGAGATAAAACACATCGCAAACATCAAAAATAATGTAACAGGGTTAATATATATCGTGCACGTGCGTTATGTTTGTCACGAGGCGCAAAAAATAATTAAAAAGGGAATGTCACACGAGGACTTCCCAAGAGGTCACCCATCCTATTACTACTCTCGCCCAAGCATGCTTAACTTCGGAGTTCTGATGGGATCCGGTGCTTTAGCCCTGGTATGATCGCATCCGACACGTTACCCCCGCCTTAGTCCCTTATGCTTGCCACTCCCAGGTCAACTGCAAAGACGATTGTACACTCTTACTACCTTTACAACCGTTGCCTAATGATGGATAATGTCCTATACTACTTACTCTCCTGCTAAACTATGGAGACGAGTTTACCACGGTTTCCACCCCTCCCTCTATACCTCGGCAACACGTATTTCCCACCCCTTTCAGAACACACGAGGTCACACATCCAAGTACTACTCTCGCCCAAGCACGCTTAACTTCGAAGTTCTGATGGGATCCACAGCTTTACTGCCATTATGATCGCATCCGGCGTGTTACCCCCGCCTTCGTCCCTTATGCTTGCCACTCCCAGGTCCACTGCAAAGACGATTGTACATTCTTACTACCATTACAACCGTTGCCTAATAATGGATAATGTCCTATACTACTTAATCTCCCGCTCAAACACGGGGACGAGTTTACCACGGTTTCTACCCCTCCCTCTATACAGCAGCAACACGTATTTTTCCACCCCTTTCAGAATGCGCTCTTCACGCCACAAAGCCGCCCCTAGACGCGTGAGCAATGAGCAGCGAGCTAAAACATATAGGAAACGTCAAAAAGAATATAGCGGGGTTAATATATATCACGCACGTGCGACATGTTTGTCACGAGGCGCAAAAAATAATTAAAAAGGGAATGTAACACGAGGACTTCCCAAGAGGTCACCCATCCTAGTACTACTCTCGCCCAAGCACGCTTAACTTCAGAGTTCTCATGGGATCCGGTGCCTTAGTGCTGGTATGATCGCATCCGGCATGCTACCCCCGCCTTCATCCCTTATGTTTGCCATTCACAGGTCCACTACAAAGACGATTGTACATTCTTACTACCATTACAACAGTTGCCTAATAATGAATAATGTCCTATACTACTTACTCTCACGCTCAAATACGGAGACGAGTTACCATGATTTTCACCCCTCCCTCTATACCGCAGCAACATGTATTTTTCCACCCCTTTCAGAACGCGCTCTTCGCGCCACAACAAGCCCCTAGACGCGTGAGCAATGAGCAGTGAGCTAAAACGTATCGCTAACGTAAAAAATAATATAACAGGGTTAATATATATCGCGCATGTGCGTTATGTTTGTCACGAGGCGCAAAAAATAATTAAAAGGGAAATGCAACACGAGGACTTCCCAGGAGGTCACCCATCCTAGTACTACTCTCGTCCAAGCACGCTTCGGAGCTTTGATGGGCTCCAGTGCTTTAGTGCTATTATGATCACATCCGTCATGTTACCCCAGCCTTCGTCCCTTATGCTTGCCACTCCCAAGTCCACTTAAAAAACGATTGCACATTCTTACTACCTTTACAACCGTTGTCTAAAAATGGATAATGTCCTATACTTCTTACTCTCGCGCTCAACTACGGAGACGAGTTTACCACGGTTTTCACCCCTCCCTCTATACCGCAGCAACACATATTTTTTCACCCCCTTCAGAACGCGCTCTTCGCGCCACAACGCTGTCCCTAGACGCGTGAGCAATGAGCAGCGAGATAAAACACATCGCAAACGTCAAAAATAAGGTAACAGGGTTAATATATATCGTGCACGTGCGTTATGTTTGTCACGAGGCGCAAAGAATAATTAAAAAGGGAATGTCACACGAGGACTTCCCAAGAGGTCACCCATCCTATTACTACTCTCGCCCAAGCATGCTTAACTTCGGAGTTCTGATGGGATCCGGTGCTTTAGTCCTGGTATGATCGCATCCGACACGTTACCCCCGCCTTAGTCCCTTATGCTTCCCACTCCCAGGTCAACTGCAAAGACGATTGTACACTCTTACTACCTTTACAACCGTTGCCTAATGATGGATAATGTCCTATACTACTTACTCTCCTGCTAAACTACGGAGACGAGTTTACCACGGTTTCCACCCCTCCCTCTATACCTCGGCAACACGTATTTCCCACCCCTTTCAGAACACACGAGGTCACACATCCAAGTACTACTCTCGCCCAAGCACGCTTAACTTCGAAGTTCTGATGGGATCACAAGCTTTACTGCCATTATGATCGCATCCGGCGTGTTACCCCCGCCTTCGTCCCTTATGCTTGCCACTCCCTGGTCCACTGCAAAGACGATTGTACATTCTTACTACCATTACAACCGTTGCCTAATAATGGATAATGCCCTATACTACTTAATCTCCCGCTCAAACACGGGGACGAGTTTACCACGGTTTCTACCCCTCCCTCTATACAGCAGCAACACGTATTTTTCCACCCCTTTCAGAATGCGCTCTTCGCGCCACAAAGCCGCCCCTAGACGCGTGAGCAATGAGCAGCGAGCTAAAACATATAGGAAACGTCAAAAAGAATATATCGGGGTTAATATATATCACGCACGTGCGACATGTTTGTCACGAGGCGCAAAAAATAATTAAAAAGGGAATGTAACACGAGGACTTCCCAAGAGGTCACCCATCCTAGTACTACTCTCGCCCAAGCACGCTTAACTTCAGAGTTCTCATGGGATCCGGTGCCTTAGTGCTGGTATGATCGCATCCGGCATGCTACCCCCGCCTTCATCCCTTATGTTTGCCATTCACAGGTCCACTACAAAGACGATTGTACATTCTTACTACCATTACAACAGTTGCCTAATAATGAATAATGTCCTATACTACTTACTCTCAAGCTCAACTACGGAGACGAGTTACCATGATTTTCACCCCTCCCTCTATACCGCAGCAACACGTATTTTTCCACCCCTTTCAGAACGCGCTCTTCGCGCCACAACAAGCCCCTAGACGCGTGAGCAATGAGCTAAAACTTATCGCTAACGTAAAAAATAATATAACAGGGTTAATATATATCGCGCATGTGCGTTATGTTTGTCACGAGGCGCAAAAAATAATTAAAAGGGAAATGCAACACGAGGACTTCCCAGGAGGTCACCCATCCTAGTACTACTCTCGTCCAAGCACGCTTCGGAGCTCTGATGGGCTCCAGTGCTTTAGTGCTATTATGATCACATCCGTCATGTTACCCCAGCCTTCGTCCCTTATGCTTGCCACTCCCAAGTCCACTTAAAAAACGATTGCACATTCTTACTACCTTTACAACCGTTGTCTAAAAATGGATAATGTCCTATACTTCTTACTCTCGCGCTCAACTACGGAGACGAGTTTACCACGGTTTTCACCCCTCCCTCTATACCGCAGCAACACATATTTTTTCACCCCCTTCAGAACGCGCTCTTCGCGCCACAACGCTGTCCCTAGACGCGTGAGCAATGAGCAGCGAGATAAAACACATCGCAAACGTCAAAAATAAGGTAACAGGGTTAATATATATCGTGCACGTGCGTTATGTTTGTCACGAGGCGCAAAAAATAATTAAAAAGGGAATGTCACATGAGGAGTTCCCAAGAGGTCACCCATCCTATTACTACTCTCGCCCAAGCATGCTTAACTTCGGAGTTCTGATGGGATCCGGTGCTTTAGTCCTGGTATGATCGCATCCGACACGTTACCCCCGCCTTAGTCCCTTATGCTCGCCACTCCCAGGTCAACTGCAAAGACGATTGTACACTCTTACTACCTTTACAACCGTTGCCTAATGATGGATAATGTCCTATACTACTTACTCTCCTGCTACACTACGGAGACGAGTTTACCACGGTTTCCACCCCTCCCTCTATACCTCGGCAACACGTATTTCCCACCCCTTTCAGAACACACGAGGTCACACATCCAAGTACTACTCTCGCCCAAGCACGCTTAACTTCGAAGTTCTGATGGGATCCACAGCTTTACTGCCATTATGATCGCATCCGGCGTGTTACCCCCGCCTTCATCCCTTATGCTTGCCACTCCCAGGTCCATTGCAAAGACGATTGTACATTCTTACTACCATTACAACCGTTGCCTAATAATGGATAATGTCCTATACTACTTAATCTCCCGCTCAAACACGGGGACGAGTTTACCACGGTTTCTATCCCTCCCTCTATACAGCAGCAACACGTATTTTTCAACCCCTTTCAGAATGCGCTCTTCGCGCCACAAAGCCGCCCCTAGACGCGTGAGCAATGAGCAGCGAGCTAAAACATATAGGAAACGTCAAAAAGAATATAGCGGGGTTAATATATATCACGCACGTGCGACATGTTTGTCACGAGGCGCAAAAAATAATTAAAAAGGGAATGTAACACGAGGACTTCCCAAGAGGTCACCCATCCTAGTACTACTCTCGCCCAAGCACGCTTAACTTCAGAGTTCTCATGGGATCCGGTGCCTTAGTGCTGGTATGATCGCATCCGGCATGCTACCCCCGCCTTCATCCCTTATGTTTGCCATTCACAGGTCCACTACAAAGACGATTGTACATTCTTACTACCATTACAACAGTTGCCTAATAATGAATAATGTCCTATACTACTTACTCTCACGCTCAACTACGGAGACGAGTTACCATGATTTTCACCCCTCCCTCTATACCGCAGCAACACGTATTTTTCCACCCCTTTCAGAACGCGCTCTTCGCGCCACAACAAGCCCCTAGACGCGTGAGCAATGAGCAGTGAGCTAAAACGTATCGCTAATGTAAAAAATAATATAACAGGGTTAATATATATCGTGCACGTGCGTTATGTTTGTCATGAGGCGCAAAAAATAATTAAAAGGGAAATGCAACACGAGGACTTCCCAGGAGGTCACCCATCCTAGTACTACTCTCGTCCAAGCACGCTTCGGAGCTCTGATGGGCTCCAGTGCTTTAGTGCTATTATGATCACATCCGTCATGTTACCCCATCCTTCATCCCTTATGCTTGCCACTCCCAAGTCCACTTAAAAAACGATTGCACATTCTTACTACCTTTACAACCGTTGTCTAAAAATGGATAATGTCCTATACTTCTTACTCTCGCGCTCAACTACGGAGACGAGTTTACCACGGTTTTCACCCCTCCCTCTATACCGCAGCAACACATATTTTTTCACCCCCTTCAGAACGCGCTCTTCGCGCCACAACGCTGTCCCTAGACGCGTGAGCAATGAGCAGCGAGATAAAACACATCGCAAACGTCAAAAATAAGGTAACAGGGTTAATATATATCGTGCACGTGCGTTATGTTTGTCACGAGGCGCAAAAAATAATTAAAAAGGGAATGTCACACGAGGACTTCCCAAGAGGTCACCCATCCTATTACTACTCTCGCCCAAGCATGCTTAACTTCGGAGTTCTGATGGGATCCGGTGCTTTAATCCTGGTATGATCGCATCCGACACGTTACTCCCGCCTTAGTCCCTTATGCTTGCCACTCCCAGGTCAACTGCAAAGACGATTGTACACTCTTACTACCTTTACAACCGTTGCCTAATGATGGATAATGTCCTATACTACTTACTCTCCTGCTAAACTACGGAGACGAGTTTACCACGGTTTCCACCCCTCCCTCTATACCTCGGCAACACGTATTTCCCACCCCTTTCAGAACACACGAGGTCACACATCCAAGTACTACTCTCGCCCAAGCACGCTTAACTTCGAAGTTCTGATGGGATCCACAGCTTTACTGCCATTATGATCACATCCGGCGTGTTACCCCCGCCTTCGTCCCTTATGCTTGCCACTCCCAGGTCCACTGCAAAGACGATTGTACATTCTTACTACCATTACAACCGTTGCCTAATAATGGATAATGTCCTATACTACTTAATCTCCCGCTCAAACACGGGGACGAGTTTACCACGGTTTCTACCCCTCCCTCTATACAGCAGCAACACGTATTTTTCCACCCCTTTCAGAATGCGCTCTTCGCGCCACAAAGCCGCCCCTAGACGCGTGAGCAATGAGCAGCGAGCTAAAACATATAGGAAACGTCAAAAAGAATATAGCGGGGTTAATATATATCACGCACGTGCGACATGTTTGTCACGAGGCGCAAAAAATAATTAAAAAGGGAATGTAACACGAGGACTTCCCAAGAGGTCACCCATCCTAGTACTACTCTCGCCCAAGCACGCTTAACTTCAGAGTTCTCATGGGATCCGATGCCTTAGTGCTGGTATGATCGCATCCGGCATGCTACCCCCGCCTTCATCCCTTATGTTTGCCATTCACAGGTCCACTACAAAGACGATTGTACATTCTTACTACCATTACAACAGTTGCCTAATAATGAATAATGTCCTATACTACTTACTCTCACGCTCAACTACGGAGACGAGTTACCATGATTTTCACCCCTCCCTCTATACCGCAGCAACACGTATTTTTCCACCCCTTTCAGAACGCGCTCTTCGCGCCACAACAAGCCCCTAGACGCGTGAGCAATGAGCAGTGAGCTAAAACGTATCGCTAACGTAAAAAATAATATAACAGGGTTAATATATATCGCGCATGTGCGTTATGTTTGTCACGAGGCGCAAAAAATAATTAAAAGGGAAATGCAACACGAGGACTTCCCAGGAGGTCACCCATCCTAGTACTACTCTCGTCCAAGCACGCTTCGGAGCTCTGATGGGCTCCAGTGCTTTAGTGCTATTATGATCACATCCGTCATGTTACCCCAGCCTTCGTCCCTTATGCTTGCCACTCCCAAGTCCACTTAAAAAACGATTGCACGTTCTTACTACCTTTACAACCGTTGTCTAAAAATGGATAATGTCCTATACTTCTTACTCTCGCGCTCAACTACGGAGACGAGTTTACCACGGTTTTCACCCCTCCCTCTATACCGCAGCAACACATATTTTTTCACCCCCTTCAGAACGCGCTCTTCGCGCCACAACGCTGTCCCTAGACGCGTGAGCAATGAGCAGCGAGATAAAACACATCGCAAACGTCAAAAATAAGTTAACAGGGTTAATATATATCGTGCACGTGCGTTATGTTTGTCACGAGGCGCAAAAAATAATTAAAAAGGGAATGTCACACGAGGACTTCCCAAGAGGTCATCCATCCTATTACTACTCTCGCCCAAGCATGCTTAACTTCGAAGTTCTGATGGGATCCGGTGCTTTAGTCCTGGTATGATCGCATCCGACACGTTACCCCCGCCTTAGTCCCTTATGCTTGCCACTCCCAGGTCAACTGCAAAGACGATTGTACACTCTTACTACCTTTACAACCGTTGCCTAATGATGGATAATGTCCTATACTACTTACTCTCCTGCTAAACTACGGAGACGAGTTTACCACGGTTTCCACCCCTCCCTCTATACCTCGGCAACACGTATTTCCCACCCCTTTCAGAACACACGAGGTCACACATCCAAGTACTACTCTCGCCCAAGCACGCTTAACTTCGAAGTTCTGATGGGATCCACAGCTTTACTGCCATTATGATCGCATCCGGCGTGTTACCCCCGCCTTCGTCCCTTATGCTTGCCACTCCCAGGTCCATTGCAAAGACGATTGTACATTCTTACTACCATTACAACCGTTGCCTAATAATGGATAATGTCCTATACTACTTAATCTCCCGCTCAAACACGGGGACGAGTTTACCACGGTTTCTACCCCTCCCTCTATACAGCAGCAACACGTATTTTTCCACCCCTTTCAGAATGCCCTCTTCGCGCCACAAAGCCGCCACTAGACGCGTGAGCAATGAGCAGCGAGCTAAAACATATAGGAAATGTCAAAAAGAATATAGCGGGGTTAATATATATCACGCACGTGCGACATGTTTGTCACGAGGCGCAAAAAATAATTAAAAAGGCAATGTAACACAAGGACTTCCCAAGAGGTCACCCATCCTAGTACTACTCTCGCCCAAGCACGCTTAACTTCAGAGTTCTCATGGGATCCGGTGCCTTAGTGCTGGTATGATCGCATCCGGCATGCTACCCCCGCCTTCATCCCTTATGTTTGCCATTCACAGGTCCACTACAAAGACGATTGTACATTCTTACTACCATTACAACAGTTGCCTACTAATGAATAATGTCCTATACTACTTACTCTCACGCTCAACTACGGAGACGAGTTACCATGATTTTCACCCCTCCCTCTATACCGCAGCAACACGTATTTTTCCACCCCTTTCAGAACGCGCTCTTCGCGCCACAACAAGCCCCTAGACGCGTGAGCAATGAGCAGTGAGCTAAAACGTATCGCTAACGTAAAAAATAATATAACAGGGTTAATATATATCGCGCATGTGCGTTATGTTTGTCACGAGGCGCAAAAAATAATTAAAAGGGAAATGCAACATGAGGACTTCCCAAGAGGTCACCCATCCTAGTACTACTCTCGTCCAAGCACGCTTCGGAGCTCTGATGGGCTCCAGTGCTTTAGTGCTATTATGATCACATCCGTCATGTTACCCCAGCCTTCGTCCCTTATGCTTGCCACTCCCAAGTCCACTTAAAAAACGATTGCACATTCTTACTACCTTTACAACCGTTGTCTAAAATTGGATAATGTCCTATACTTCTTACTCTCGCGCTCAACTACGGAGACGAGTTTACCACGGTTTTCACCCCTCCCTCTATACCGCAGCAACACATATTTTTTCACCCCCTTCAGAACGTGCTCTTCGCGCTACAACGCTGTCCCTAGACGCGTGAGCAATGAGCAGCGAGATAAAACATATCGCAAACGTCAAAAATAAGGTAACAGGGTTAATATATATCGTGCACGTGCGTTATGTTTGTCACGAGGCGCAAAAAATAATTAAAAAGGGAATGTCACACGAGGACTTCCCAAGAGGTCACCCATCCTATTACTACTCTCGCCCAAGCATGCTTAACTTCGGAGTTCTGATGGGATCCGGTGCTTTAGTCCTGGTATGATAGTTTTGATAATAGTAGCAGCAGCAACAGTAACGGTAACAGTGATAGCAGTAGTAACTTAGCAAGTGCAATAGTAATAGCAGCAGTAGTAACTTAGCAAGATCAATATGTAGGAAAATCGTAGGCATTGGATCGGTAATTTGTTGGATGATATTCATCATGAGACAGTTATAACCTAGGGCGATACGACACTAGCTCCAGTTCATAAATATAATGTAGGCATGTATTCCGTAAATAGTCATACGTGCTTATGGAAAGAACTTGCTTGACATCTTTTGTCCTACCCTCCCGTGGCAGCGGGGTCCATATTGGAAACTAAGGGATATTAAGGCCTCCTTTTAATAGAGAACTAGAACAAAGCATTAACACACGGTGAATACATGAACTTCTCAAACTACGATCATCACCGGGAGTGGTCCCGACTATTGTCACTCCGGGGTTGCCGGATCATAACACGTAGTAGGTGACTATAACTTGCAAAATCGGATCTAGAACATGGATATAATGGTGATAACATAAACGGTTCAGATCTGAAATCATGGCACCCGGGCCCAAAGTGACATGCATTAAGGATGGCAAAGTCATAGCAACATCAATCTCAGAACATAATGGATACTAGGGATCAAGCCCTAACAAAACTAACTTGATTACATGATGAATCTCATCCAACTCCTCACCGACCAGCGAGCCTACAAAGGAATTACTCACTCCCGGTGGGGAGCATCATGGAATTGGCGATGGAGAAGGGTTGGTGATGATGAATACCGAAGATTCCCCTCTCCGGAGTCCCAAACAGACTCCAGATCTGGCCTCCCGATGAAGAACAGGAGGTGGCGGCGGCTCCGTCTCGTGGAACGCGATAATTCTTTCTCCTTGGTTTTTTTTAGAAAATAGGATTTTATAGCATCGGTTTCAGGGTCTGCGGGGCCACCAGGTGGGGACAACCCACCTGGGCGCGCCTGGAGGGGGTGGCGCGCCCTGGTGGGTTGTGCCCACCCAGGTGCCCCCCTCCGGTGGTTCTTGGATCCAATATTTTTCTTTTATTCTATAAAAATTCCTCGCAAAGTTTCGTTCGATTCCTAGAACTTTTATTTCTACACAAAAACAACACCATGGTAGTTCTGCTGAAAACAACGTCAGTCCGGGTTAGTTTCATTCAAATCATGCAAATTAGAGTCCAAAACAAGAGGAAAAGCGTTAGGAAAAGTAGATACGATGGAGACGTATCAACTACCCCAAGCTTAAACCTTTGCTTGTCCTCAAGCAATTCAGTTGATAAATTGAAAGTGAAAAAGAAAAACTTTTATGAACTCTTTTGCTCTTGTTTGCATAAATAAGCTTAAGTAGCACCCAGGTTTTCAGCAAAGATTATAACTAACCATGCTGACAATAACTCTTAAAAATTATATTAACTCATAACAATGACATAATCAACTAGCGAGCAATAATAAGATATCTCGAACAACAACACGTTATTAAAACAACCATGATATAATATGACAATAGTGGTATCTCGCTAGCCCTTTCTGAGACTGCAAAACATAAATGCAGAGCACCTCCAAAGTCCGAGCAGCGACTAAACATTGTAATTCATGGTAGAAAAGATCTAGTCATGATGCACCCAACATTAGCTACACACAATGCATAAGCATAACAGCAGTGCTCTCAGGTTCTGGCGCTTATTTGAGAAGGTGATGACACAACATAAAAGTAAATAGATAGTCCCTTCGCAGAGGGAAGCAGTGATTTGCAGAGGTGCCAGAGCTCAAAGCTTAAATTGAGAGATAAAAAACATTTTGAGAGGTATACTTTTCCCACCAACGAAAACGATTTAGAGTTTCCAATACTTTCCATGCTAGATATATCATAGGCGGTTCCCAAACAGAAAATAAAGTTTATTCCTTTTTCCACCATTTCTTTCACTTTCCATGGCTAGCCGTATCCACGGGTGCCCTCCATACCAACACTTTCCAAGGAATTTATTATTTGACAACATAAAGTAAATTCATTTTTCATTTCGGGACTGGGCATCCCTAATACCTTTGCCATACTCTCGTGCAATGACAAGTGGATAAACACTCATCGTGAGAATAACACATCTAGCATGGAAAATATCAGCCACCCCTCACCGCCTCGTGAGCGGTACGAGCACACAAAAGAGAAATTATTTTGAAAATTAGAGATGGCACATGCAAATTTACTTAGGACGGCAGGGTAATACCGCATATAGGTAGGTATGGTGGACTCAACTGGAATAACTTGGGTTTCAGGTTTTTGATGTACAAGCAGAATTCCCACTTAGTACAGGCGAAGGCTAGCAAATAGGTTGAGAAGCGGCCAGCTAGAGAGCAACAATGGTCATGAACATGCATTATGCATAAGTAACATTGGATACTAGCATGAGTAGGATATGAACACCATGAACATAAATATCATAGAGGCTATGTTGGTTTTGATTCAACTACATGCATGAACATGTGCCAAGTCAAGCCACTCGAACATTCAGAGGAGGATACCATATCATCATACTACATCACAATCATTTTAACGCAATGTTGACATCCAAGATAAATCATTATCCACTCCTAGCTACTTATGCATGGCATGAGAAACTATAATCTCTAATTGTCATTGCAAACATGTTTGATCATAATAGGCTGAATCATGGATACTAGGTTAAACATATTTACAAAAACAGAACAAGTCGAGTTCATACCCGTTTCTCTCTGCCATGGCCAGTTCATCAAATATCGTCATTATTGCCTTTCACTTGCATGACCGAACGGTTTGAAAATAATAATAGTGCAAGAGTGCCGTGGACTAAGCTGTAATCTGCAAACATTTTATTCAAAAGGAGAAGACAAGGTAAATTGGGCTCTTTGTTAGATTAACAATAATGCATATGAGAGCCACTCAACATTTTCATCGTGGTCTTCTCCTTGGTATGACTCAATAAAAGAAAAGAAGTTCAGAGAAACACACTGAAATATTTTTGGAGTTTTTGGTTTTCTGAAGGAAAGCAAATAAAAGGGGAAAAACAAAAACGAGAAAACTATTTACACGGGAAAGCTCCCAACAAGCAAAAGGAAATCTTTTTGGGTTTTTCTTTTTAGTGCTACAAGAATTTAAACTAGGAAGAAAAATAAAAAAGAAGCGAGAAATATTTTTGGATTTTCTCAAAGTTTTTCAAACACACAAGAAGAAAGCAAGAAAATAAATCTAACATGGATAATACAATGAAAAAGTGTGAACACCGACAACTGGAATGAAATGTGTGAACATAAATGTAATGTCGGTGGGAATACATACTCCCCCAAGCTTAGGCTTTTGGCCTAGCTTGGTAATCACCAGTCGTAGAAGCCATGAGGTCCTATGTTGAAGTGCTGAGGTGCGGGCACCTGTGGATCCCACTGCTGAGGCTCCTCCTGTGCTGCAGCCTGGTTGTTCCGGTAAGCGATGATGTCCTCAGGCATAATCCTGTATCCGTGCCTGGAAAAAGGATCAAACAAAGCAGGTGCAGGCAGCGGAATAATATCACGAGTTTTCTCACTAAAAACTAAGTTATAAGGAATAGGAATATCAGGGTAGTCAGCAGCAATAAACTGGTGGTGTTTCATGGCCGCGCGGTCTAAGTAGACTTTGGGCAAAGGATAATCATGCTGGCGTATCTGAATATTAAAGCGAGCTGCCAGGCGAGTAGCGTAGATACCACCATGTATTTTACCCTTGGATTTATTAATGTGGAGGCGGCGTGCCACAATAGCTCCCAAGCTATAAGTGTTGTCACCTTCTAGTGCACGACGTAAAACGGCAAGGTCTGGGGCACTGAGTGCACCCACCTTCTCTCTAGCAAGCAAGCACTTTGTAATGAAAAGAGCAAAATAATGAACAGCAGGAAATTGCAAGCTAGTGGCGGTGACACTCGACACTCCTCTCTCATCCCCCACAGACAGAGTACAATAAAAACCTTCAAACTCTGCAGGCCTAGGCTCTACTAACCCACCATCAGAAGGAAGCAAGCATATTTCATAGAATTCGGTAAGCGGTATCTGATGGGGTTCAGCGTATAAATTAAACTGCACTTCAGGGGGATTATTCCTAGGAAGGAAATTAAAACTTTGCACAAAGGAATTTGTGAGGAGATGATACCGTTCACACTCAGCTGTGATGAAGTCGGTGAGGCCGGCATTAGCAGCATATTGTGCAAACTCTTGGAGGATTCCGGCCCCTTCCATGAACGGGGTATGCGGCCATTCGCACGGCCGTAGCTCTGCCAACCTCCGGGTGCGGAGATCACTGTCAGATGACTCTCCAATCACCCCCTTGGAGTTCTTCTTGGAAGCAAACTTCCTAAAGATACTCATGTTTTTCCAAGTAACAATTCCCCCGAAACAGTTTCAGAAACGGAGCTTCGAGCAAAGAGATCGATATCCGCGGGTTTGAGAGCAAGAACACGAGAGCAAGAGCAATGGTGAATTTTTTCTGGAGGTAGGTGATGATGTGGGATGAAGAGATAAGTGAGGGGGCCCACGTGGGGACCACAACCCACCAGGGCGCGCCTGGGGGTCCTGGCGCGCCCAGGTGGGTTGTGCCCACCTGGTGCACCTCCCTCTGATATTATTTGCACCAAAAAATCTTAAATAATCAGAAAAAAATCGTATTAAATTTTCAGAGCATTCTGAGAACTTTTATTTTTGGGTCATTTTTTATTGCATGGAAAACTCAGAAAACAGACAAAACATGGCATTTTATTTTATTTAACTAATAAAAACAGAAAACTAGAGGTAGGGACAGAAGGTAGTGCTCACTAAATTCATCAACTTCATACCTCTCAAAAATGATCCATTAATAAGGTTGATCAAGTCTTATTAACAACCACTTTCGATTAGCATGAAACCGAAGAACTTTCGTAAATCACTAAGTTACCTCAACGGGGATATGGATTTCCCCAACAATAAGCATTTCATATTTCTTTTTAACAGTAGATAGAGGTAGTTGAAAACTTCCAATAGTGATTGTCAGAGATTTTTCAATATCATTAATACCATTCACTAGGAATTGTTTCTTCGGAAA
This sequence comes from Thinopyrum elongatum, assembly GCA_011799875.1. Taxonomy (NCBI): domain Eukaryota; kingdom Viridiplantae; phylum Streptophyta; class Magnoliopsida; order Poales; family Poaceae; genus Thinopyrum; species Thinopyrum elongatum. Next base: position 88,871,458 of record CM022301.1, on the reverse strand, counting down.
GTGCACCGTATGCTCATTACCATTGATATGAAAAGTGACCTTGCTTTTATTGCAATCAATAACAGCCCCTACAGTATTCAAAAAGGGTCTACCAAGGATAATCGACATGTTGTCGTCCTCGGGCATCTCAAGTATAACAAAGTCAGTCAAAATAGTAACATTAGCAACAACAACAGGCACATCCTCACAAATATCGATAGGTATGGCAGTTGATTTGTCAGCCATTTGCAAAGATATTTCAGTAGGTGTGAGTTTATTCAAATCGAGTCTTTTATATAAAGAGAAAGGCATAACACTAACACCAGCTCCTAAATCACACAAAGCAGTTTTCACATAATTTCTTTTGATGGAGCAAGGTATAGTTGGTATTCCCGGATCTCCAAGTTTTTTAGGTACTCCATCTTTAAAGGTATAATTAGCAAGCATAGTGGAGATTTCAGCTTCCGCTATTTTTCTCTTATTGGTGATGATGTCTGTCATGTACTTTGCATAAGGAGGCATTTTAAGGATATCAGTCAAGCGAGTACGCAGAAAGACTGGCCTCAACATTTCCGCAAAGCGTTCAAATTCTTCATTATCTTTCTTTTTGGTTGACTTTGGTGGAAAGGGCATAGGTTTTTGAACCCATGGTTCTCTTTCCTTTCCATGTTTTCTAGCAACAAAGTCTCTTTTATCATATCTTTTATTCTTAGGTTGTGGGTTATCAAGATCAACTGCTGGTTCTATCTCAATATCATTGTCTGGTTCTTTATTATTTGTTTGAGTGTCTTCATGAACCTCATCATTATCTTTTTCATTATCAGAAGGTGAGTGTTCACTACCATATTGAGTTTCAGCATCAGAGATAGAAACTTCATTATCATTATCAGGAGGTTTTTCTACTTCAGGTTCACTAGAGGCATGCAAGGTCCTATCATTTTCTTCTTCTTTTTCATTTTAGAAGGACTACATGCATCGGTGTCAACTCTTTGAGAGTCTTGTTCAATTCTTTTTGGGTGTCCCTCAGGATAAAGTGGTTCCTGAGTCATTCTACCTCCTCTAGTCATTACTCTAACATCATGATCATTGATATTATTGTTCATTTCATCTAACAATTCTCTTTGAGATTTAGCTACTTGTTCTAACTGAGTTTGAACCATAGAGGCATGCTTCCCTACACCTCTAACATCATTTTATATTCTAAATAACAAGTCACTCAAGTGAGCAATCATATCAGAATTATATTTCAACTGTTTCATAACATTTGCATTGAAGTGATCTTGCTTTCTAATGTAATTTTCAAACTCATAAAGGCATTGGCTAGGGTGCATATTGTGAGGATTATCATTATCATTGAATTTCATTAGAGAATTTACCTCTACCACCTTAGGTGGTGGTGGTGTATCAAGCCCATGTATTTCTTCAATAGGAGGTAAATTTTTGACATCCTCGGCTTTAATACCTTTTTCCTTCATAGATTTCTTTGCTTCTTGCATATCTTCAGGACAGAGATATAAAATACCCCTCTTCTTCGGAGTGGGTTTAAATGGTGTTTCAGGAAGAGTCCAATCATCATAATTTTTCAATATGTTATTCAATAGTTCTTCAGCTTTCCCAATAGTTCGTTCCCTGAAAACACAACCAGCACAACTATCTAGGAAATCCCTAGAAGCATCGGTTAGTCCATTATAGAAGATATCAAGTATTTCATTTTTCTTAAGAGGATGATCAGGCAAAGCATTAAGCAAACGGAGAAGCCTCCCCCAAGCTTGTGGGAGACTCTCTTCTTCAATTTGCACAAAGTTAAATATTTCCTGCAAGGCAGCTTGTTTCTTATGAGCAGGGAAATATTTTTCAGAGAAGTAATAAATCATGTCCTGGGGACTACGCACACAACCAGGAGCAAGAGTATTGTACCAAGCTTTAGCATCACCCTTTAATGAGAACGGAAATAATTTGAGAATATAATAATAGCGAATTTTCTCATCATGAGCAAAAAGGGTGGCTATGTCATTCAACTTAGTAAGATGTGCCACAACAGTTTCAGTTTCATAACCATGGAAAGGATCAGATTCAACCAGAGTAATTAACTCTGGGTCGACAGAGAATTCATAATCCTTATCATCAACAAAGATAGGTGAAGTGTTAAACTTAGGATCACATTTCATTCTAGCATTCAAAGATCTTTGTTTATACTTGCTTAATAATTTTTCTAGATCATCTCTATCTTTGCAAGCAAGAATATCTCTAGTTGCCTCCTCACCCATAACATAACCTTCCGGTACCTTAGGCAATTCATATCTAGGAGGGCTAGTTCTAGTAGGTGTTTCAAGATTTTCAGTTTCAAGCTCATCATCAGTTTCAACAATATCATGCTGTCTTACTCTAGCAATTTGTTCATCAAGAAATTCACCTAGTGGCACATCATCGTCAAGCAAGGTACTAGCATCATCATAAGCATCATTCATAGCAGAATTGGCATCATCAATAACTTGCGACATATCGGGATTAATAGCATGTGGTGGTGTTGCAAGTTTACTTATAACAGAAGGTGAATCTAAAGCGGAGCTAGGTGGCAGTTCCTTACCTCCCCTCGTCTTAGAGGAAAAAATCTTAGTCTTAGCATCCTTCAGATTCTTCATAGTGATAATTTGATAATAATCCCAAGTGACTCAACAAATATAGCTATACTCCCCGGCAACGGCGCCAGAAAAAGGTCTTGATAACCCACAAGTATAGGGGATCGCAACAATTTTCGAGGGTAGAGTATTCAACCCAAATTTATTGATTCGACACAAGCGGAGCCAAAGAATATTTGCGAGTATTAGCAACTGAGTTATCAATTCAATCACACCTGGAGATTAATTATCTGCAGCAAAGTGATCAGTAGCAAAGTAGTATGATAGTTTTGATAATAGTAGCAGCAGCAACAGTAACGGTAACAGTGATAGCAGTAGTAACTTAGCAAGTGCAATAGTAATAGCAGCAGTAGTAACTTAGCAAGATCAATATTTAGGAAAATCGTAGGCATTGGATCGGTAATTTGTTGGATGATATTCATCATGAGATAGTTATAACCTAGGGCGATACGGCACTAGCTCCAGTTCATAAATATAATGTAGGCATGTATTCCGTAAATAGTCATACGTGCTTATGGAAAGAACTTGCATGGCATCTTTTGTCCTACCCTCCCATGGCAGCGGGGTCCATATTGGAAACTAAGGGATATTAAGGCCTCCTTTTAATAGAGAACCGGAATAAAGCATTTACACACGGTGAATACATGAACTCCTCAAACTACGGTCATCACCGGGAGTGGTCCCGACTATTGTCACTCCGGGGTTGCAGAATCATAACACGTAGTAGGTGACTATAACTTGCAAGATTGGATCTAGAACATGGATATAATGGTGATAACATAAACGGTTCAGATCTGAAATCATGGCACCCGGGCCCAAAGTGACAAACATTAAGCATGGCAAAGTCATAGCAACATCAATCTCAAAACATAATGGATACTAGGGATCAAGCCCTAACAAAACTAACTCGATTAAATGATGAATCTCATCCAACTCCTCACCGACCAGCGAGCCTACGAAGGAATTACTCACTCCCGGTGGGGAGCATCATGGAATTGGCGATGGAGAAGGGTTGGTGATGACGAATACCAAAGATCCCCCTCTCCGGAGCCCCAAACGGACTCCAGATCTGGCCTCCCGATGAAGAACAGGAGGTGGCGGCGGCTCCGTCTCGTGGAACGCGATAATTCTTTCTCCCTGGTTTTTTTTTGGAAAAATAGGATTTTATAGCGTTGGTTTCAGGGTCTGCGGGGCCACCAGGGGGGACAACCCACCTGGGCGCGCCTGGAGGGGGTGGCACGCCCTGGTGGGTTGTGCCCACCCAGGTGCCCCCCTCCGGTGGTTCTTGGCTCCAGTATTTTTATTTTATTGTATAAAAATTCCTCGCAAAGTTTTGTTCCATTCCGAGAACTTTTATTTCTACACAAAAACAACACTATGGTAGTTCTGCTTAAAACAGCGTCGGTCTAGGTTAGTTTCATTCAAATCATGCAAATTAGAGTTGGAACAAGAGGAAAAGTGTTAGGAAAAGTAGATACGACGGAGACGTATCACTCATCGCGCCACAAAGCCGCCCCTAGACGCGTGAGCAATGAGCAGCGAGCTAAAACATATCGCAAACATAAAAAATAATATAGCGGGTTTAATATATATCGCGCACGTGCGATATGTTTGTCACGAGGCGCAAAAAATAATTAAAAAGGAAATGCAACACGAGGACTTCCCAGGAGGTCACCCATCCTAGTACCACTCTCGCCCAAGAACGCTTAACTTCAGAGTTCTGAACGCATCCGATGCTTTACTGCTGGTATAATCGCATCCGACATGTTACACCTGCCTTCCTCTCTTATGCTTGCCACTCCCAGGTCCACTGCAAAGACGATTGTACATTCTTATTACAATTACAACCGTTGCCTAATAATGGATTATGTCCTATACTACTTACTCTCCCGCTCAAACACGGAGACGAGTTTACCACGGTTTCAACCCCTCACTCTATACCGCAGCAACACGTATTTTTCCGCCCCTTTCACAACGCGCTCTTCGCGCCACAAAGCCGCCCCTAGACGCGTGAGTAATGAGCAGCGAGCTAAAACATATCGCAAACATTAAAAATAATATAGCGGGGTAAATATATATCGCGCACGTGCGATATGTTTGTCACGAGGCGCAAAAAATAATTAAAAAGGTAATGCAACACGAGGACTTCCCAGGAGGTCACCCATCCTAGTACTACTTTCGCCCAAGCACGCTTAATTTTGGAGTTCTGATGGGATCCGGTGCTTTAGTGCTGGTATGATCGCAACCGACATGTTACCCCCGCCTTCGTCCCTTATGCTTGCCACTCCCAGATCCACTGCAAAGACGATTGTACATTCTTACTACCATTACAACCGTTGCCTAATAACGGATAATGTCCTATACTGCATACCCTCCCGCTCAAACACGGGGACGAGTTTACCACGGTTTCCACCCCTCCCTCTATACCGCAGCAACACGCATTTTTCCACCCCTTTCAGAACGCGCTCTTCGTGCCACAAAACCGCCCCTAGACGCGTGAGAAATGAGCAGCAAGCTAAAACATATAGCAAACGTCAAAAATAATATAGCGGGGTTAATATATATCGCGCACGTGCGACATGTTTGTCATGAGGCGCAAAAAATATTTAAAAAGGGAATGTAACACGAGGACTTCCCAGGAGGCCACCCATCCTAGTACTACTCTCGCCCAAGCATGCTTAACTTCGAAGTTCTGATGGTATCCGGTGCTTTGGTGCTGGTATGATCGCATCCAACATGTTACCCCCGCCTTCGTCCCTTATGCTTGCGACTCCCAGGTCCACTGCAAAGACGATTGTACATTCTTACTACCATTACAACCGTTGCCTAATAATGAATAATGTCCTATACTACTTACTCTCCCGCTCAAACACGGCGACGAGTTTACCACGGTTTCCACCCCTCCCTCTATACCGCAACAACACGTATTTTTCCGCCCCTTTCACAACGCGCTCTTCACGCCACAAAGCCGCCCCTAGACGCGTGAGTAATGAGCAGCGAGCTAAAACATATCGCAAACATTAAAAATAATATAGCGGGGTAAATATATATCGCGCACGTGCGATATGTTTGTCACGAGGCGCAAAAAATAATTAAAAAGGTAATGCAACACAAGGACTTCCCAGGAGGTCACCCATCCTAGTACTACTTTCGCCCAAGCACGCTTAATTTTGGAGTTCTGATGGGATCCGGTGCTTTAGTGCTGGTATGATCGCATCCGACATGTTACCCCCGCCTTCGTCCCTTATGCTTGCCACTCCCAGATCCACTGCAAAGACGATTGTACATTCTTACTACCATTACAACCATTGCCTAATAACGGATAATGTCCTATACTGCATACCCTCCCGCTCAAACACGGGGACGAGTTTACCACGGTTTCCACCCCTCCCTCTATACCGCAGCAACACACATTTTCCCACCCCTTTCAGAACGCGCTCTTCGTGCCACAAAACCGCCCCTAGACGCGTGAGAAATGAGCAGCGAGCTAAAACATATAGCAAACGTCAAAAATAATATAGCGGGGTTAATATATATCGCGCACGTGCGACATGTTTGTCATGAGGAGCAAAAAATATTTAAAAAGGGAATGTAACACGAGGACTTCCCAGGAGGCCACCCATCCTAGTACTACTCTCGCCCAAGCATGCTTAACTTCGAAGTTCTGATGGTATCCGGTGCTTTGGTGCTAGTATGATCGCATCCAACATGTTACCCCCGCCTTCGTCCCTTATGCTTGCGACTCCCAGGTCCACTGCAAAGACGATTGTACATTCTTACTACCATTACAACCGTTGCCTAATAATGAATAATGTCCTATACTACTTACTCTCCCGCTCAAACACGACGACGAGTTTACAACGGTTTCCACCCCTCCCTCTATACCGCAACAACACGTATTTTTCCACCCTTTCGTTAAATTCCGAGAACTTTTATTTCTTTACAAAAACAACACCATGGTAGTTCTGCTTAAAACAGCGTCAGTCCGGGTCAGTTTCATTCAAATCATGCAAATTAGAGTTGGAACAAGAGGAAAAGTGTGAGGAAAAGTAGATACGACGGAGACGTATCACTCTTCGCACCACAAAGCCGCCCCTAGATGCGTGAGCAATGAGCAGCGAGCTAAAACATATCGCAAACATCAAAAATAATATAGCGGGGCTAATATATATCACGCACGTGTGATATGTTTGTCACGAGGCGCAAAAAATAATTAAAAAGAAAATGCAACACAAGGACTTCCCAGGAGGTCACCCATCCTAGTACTACTCTCGCCCAAGCACGCTTAACTTCAGAGTTCTGATCGCATTCAATGCTTTAGTGCTGGTATAATCGCATCCGACATGTTACACCTGCCTTCCTCCCTTATGCTTGCCACTCCAGGGTCCACTTCAAAGACGATTGTACATTCTTACTACCAATAAACCCATTGCCTAATAATGGATAATGTCCTATACTACTTACTCTCCCGCTCAAACACGGAGACGAGTTTACCACGGTTTCAACACCTCCCTCTATACCGCAGCAACACGTATTTTTCCGCCACTTTCACAACGCGCTCTTAGCGCCACAAAGCCGCCCCTAGACGCGTGAGTAATGAGCAGCGAGCTAAAACATATCGCAAACATTAAAAATAATATAGCGGGGTTTATATGTATCGCGCACGTGCGATATGTTTGTCACGAGGCGCAGAAAATAATTAAAAAGGTAATGCAACACGAGGACTTCCCAGGAGGTCACCTATCCTAGTACTACTATGATCGCATCCGGTGCTTTAGTGCTGCTATGATCGCATCCGACATGTTACCCCCGCCTTCGTCCCTTATGCTTGCCACTCCCAGGTCCACTACAAAGAAGATTGTACATTCTTACTACCATTACAACCGTTGCCTAATAATGGATAATGTCCTATACTACATACTCTCCCGCTAAAACACGGGGACGAGTTTACCACGGTTTCCACCCCTCCCTCTATACCGCAGCAACACGCATTTTTCCACCCCTTTCAGAACGCGCTCTTCGTGCCACAAAACCGCCCCTAGACACGTGAGAAATGAGCAGCGAGCTAAAACATATAGCAAACGTCAAAAATAATATAGCGGGGTTAATATATATCGCGCACGTGCGACATGTTTGTCACGAGGCACAAAAAATATTTAAAAAGGGAATGTAACACGAGGACTTCCCAGGAGGCCACCCATCCTAGTACTACTCTCGCCCAAGCATGCTTAACTTCGAAGTTCTGATGGTATCCGGTGCTTTGGTGCTGGTATGATCCCATCCGACATGTTACCCCCGCCTTCGTCCCTTATGCTTGCCACTCCCAGGTCCACTTTAAAGACGATTGTACATTCTTACTACCATTACAACCGTTGCCTAATAATGGATAATGTCCTATACTACTTACTCTCCCACTCAAACACGGGGACGAGTTTACCACGGTTCCCACCCCTCCCTCTATACCGCAGCAACACATATTTTTCCAACCCTTTCAGAATGCGCTCTTCGCGCCACAAAGCCGCCCCTAGACGCGTGAGCAATGAGCAGCGAGCTAAAACATATAGGAAACATCAAAAAGAATATAGCGGGGTTAATATATATCGCGCACGTGCGACATGTTTGTCACGAGGCGCAAAAAATAAAAAAAAGGGAATGTAACACGAGGACTTCCCAGGAGGTCACCCATCCTAGTACTACCCTCGCCCAAGCACGCTTAACTTCGAAGTTCTGATGGGATCCGATGCTTTGGTGCTGGCATGATCGCATCCAACATTTTACCCCCGCCTTCGTCCCTTATGCTTGCCACTCCCAGGTCCACTTCAAAGATGATTGTACATTCTTACTACCATTACAACCGTTGCCTAATAATGGATAATGTCCTATACTACTTACTCTCCCGCTCAAACACGGGGACGAGTTTACCACGGTTTCCACCCCTCCCTCTATACCGCAGCAACACGTATTTTTCCACCCCTTTCAGAATGCGCTCTTCGCGCCACAAAGCCGCCCCTAGACGCGTGAGCAATGAGCAGCGAGCTAAAACATATAGGAAATATCAAAAAGAATATAGCGGGGTTAATATATATCGCGCACGTGCGACATGTTTGTCACGAGGGGCAAAAAATAAATAAAAAGGGAATGTAACACGAGGACTTCCCAGGAGGTCACCCATCCTAGTACTACTCTCGCCCAAGCACGCTTAACTTCGAAGTTCTGATGGGATCCGATGCTTTGGTGCTGTTATGATCGCATCCAACATGTTACCCCCGCCTTCGTCCCTTATGCTTGCCACTCCCAGGTCCACTTCACAGACGATTGTACATACTTACTACCATTACAACCGTTGCCTAATAATGGATAATGTCCTATACTACTTACTCTCCCGCTCAAACACGGGGACGAGTTTACCACGGTTTCCACCCCTCCGTCTATACCGCAGCAACACGTATTTTTTGACCCTTTCAGAACGCGCTCTTCGCGCCAAAAAGCCGTCCCTAGACGCGTGAGCAATGAGCAGCGAGCTAAAACATATAGCAAACGTAAAAAATAATATAGCGGGGTTAATATATATAGCGCGCGTGCGACATGTTTGTCACGAGGCGCAAAAAATAATTAAAAAGGGAATGTAACACGAGGAATTCCCACGAGGTCACCCATCCTAGTACTACTCTCGCCCAGTACTACTCTCGCCCAAGAACGCTTAACTTCGAAGTTTTGATGGGATCTGGTGCTTAGGTGCTGGTATGATCGCATCCGACACGTTACTCCCGCTTTAATCCCTTATGCTTGCCACTCCCAGGTCCACTGCAAAGATGATTGTACTTTCTTACTACCATTACAACCATTGCCTATTAACGGATAATGTCCTATACTACTTACTCTCCCGCTCAAACAGGGAAACGAGTTTACCACGGTTTCCATACCTCACTCTATACCGCAGCAACACGTATTTTTCCACCCCTTTCAGAACACACTCTTCGCACCACAAAGCCGCCCCTAGACGCGTGAGCAATGAGCAGCGAGCTAAAACATATCACAAACGTAAAAAATAATATAGCGGGGTTAATATATATCGCGCATGTGCGATATGTTTGTCACGAGGCGCAAAAAATAATTTAAAAGGGAATGCAACACGAGGACTTCCCTGGAGGTCATCCATCCTAGTACTACTCTCGCCCAAGCACGCTTAACTTCGGAGTTCTGATGGGATCCGCTGCTTTAGTGCTGGTATGATCGCATCCGACATGTTACCCCCACCTTCGTCCCTTATGCTTGCCACTCCCAGGTCCACTTCAAAGACGATTATACATTCTTACTACCATTACATCCATTGCCTAATAATGGATAATGTCCTATACTACTTACTCTCCCGCTCAAACAAGGGGACGAGGTTACCACGGTTTCCACCACTCCGTCTGTACCACAGCAACACGTATTTTTCAACCCCTTTCAGAACGTGCTCTTCGCACCACAAAGCCGTCCCTAGACGCGTGAGCAATGAGCAGCGAGCTAAAACATATAGCAAACGTAAAAAATAATATAGCGGGGTTTATATATATCGCGCACATGCGACATGTTTGTCACGAGGCGCAAAAAATAATTAAAAAGCAAATGTAACACGAAGACTTCCTAGGAGGTCACCCATCCTAGTACTACTCTCGCCCAAGCACACTTAACTTCGGAGTTCTGATGGGATCCGATGCTTTAGTGCTGGTATGATCGCATCCGACATGTTACCCCGCCTTCGTCCCTTATGCTTGCCACTCCCAGGTCCACTTCAAAGACGATTGTACATTCTTACTACCATTACAACCGTTGCCTAATAATGGATAATGTCCTATACTACTTACTCTCCCGCTCAAACACGGGGACGAGTTTATCACGGTTTCCACCCCTCCGTCTATACTACAGCAACACGTATTTTTTGACCCTTTCAGAACGCACTCTTCACGCCAAAAAGCCATCCCTAGACGCGTGAGCAATGAGCAGCGAGCTAAAACATATAGCAAACATAAAAAATAATATAGCGGGGTTAATATATATCGCGCACGTGCGACATGTTTGTCACGAGGCGCAAAAAATAATTAAAAAGGGAATGTAACACGAAGACTTCCCAGGAGGTCACCCATCCTAGTACTACTCTCGCCCAAGCACACTTAACTTCGAAGTTCTGATTGGATCTGGTGCTTAGGTGCTGGTATGATCGCATCCGACATGTTACTCCCGCCTTCATCCCTTATGCTTGCCACTCCCAGGTCCACTGCAAAGAAGATTGTACATTGTTACTACCATTACAACCGTTGCCTAATAACGGGTAATGTCCTATACTACTTACTCTCCCGCTCAAACACGGAAACGAGTTTACCACGGTTTCCATCCCTCACTCTATACCGCAGCAACACGTATTTTTCCACCCCTTTCAGAACACGCTCTTCGCACCACAAAGCCGCCCCTAGACGCGTGAGCAATGAGCAGCGAGCTAAAACATATCGCAAACGTCAAAAATAATATAGCGGGGTTAATATATATCGCGCACGTGCGATATGTTTGTCACGAGGCGGAAAAAATAATTTAAAAGGGAATGCAACACGAGGACTTCCCTGGAGGTCATCCATCCTAGTACTACTCTCGCCCAAGCACGCTTAACTTCGGAGTTCTGATGGGATCCGGTGCTTTAGTGCTGGTATGATCGCATCCGACATGTTACCCCCACCTTCGTCCCTTATGCTTGCCACTCCCAGGTCCACTTCAAAGACGATTATACATTCTTCCTACCATTACATCCGTTGCCTAATAATGGATAATGTCCTATACTACTTACTCTCCCGCTCAAACACGGGGACGAGTTTACCACGGTTTCCACCCCTCCGTCTATACCGCAGCAACACGTATTTTTCAACCCCTTTCAGAACGCGCTCTTCGCGCCACAAAGCCATCCCTAGACGCGTGACCAATGAGCAGCGAGCTAAAACATATAGCAAACGTAAAAAATAATATAGCGGGGTTAATATATATCGCGCACGTGCGACATGTTTATCACGAGGCGCAAAAAATAATTAAAAAGGGAATGTAACACGAGGACTTCCCAGGAGGTCACCCATCCTAGTACTACTATCACCCAAGCACGCTTAACTTCGGAGTTCTGATGGGATCCGATGCTTTAGTGCTGGTATGATCGCATCCGACATGTAACCCCCGCCTTCGTCCCTTATGCTTGCCACTCCCAGGTCCACTTCAAAGACGATTGTACATTCTTACTACCATTACAACCGTTGCCTAATAATGGATAATGTCCTATACTACTTACTCTCCCGCTCAAACACGGGGACGAGTTTACCACGGTTTCCACCCCTCCGTCTATACTGCAGCAACACGTATTTTTTGACCCTTTCAGAACGCACTCTTCACGCCAAAAAGCCGTCCCTAGACGCGTGAGCAATGAGCAGCGAGCTAAAACATATAGCAAACATAAAAAATAATATAGCGGGGTTAATATATATCGCGCACGTGCGACAGGTTTGTCACGAGGCCCAAAAAATAATTAAAAAGGGAATGTAACACGAAGACTTCCCAGGAGGTCACCCATCCTAGTACTACTCTCGCCCAAGCACGCTTAACTTCGAAGTTCTGATTGGATCTGGTGCTTAGGTGCTGGTATGATCCCATCCGACATGTTACTCCCGCCTTCATCCCTTATGCTTGCCACTCCCAGGTCCACTGCAAAGATGATTGTACTTTGTTACTACCATTACAACCGTTGCCTAATAACGGATAATGTCCTATACTACTTACTCTCCCGCTCAAACACGGAAACGAGTTTACCACGGTTTCCATCCCTCACTCTATACCGCAGCAACACGTATTTTTCCACCCCTTTCAGAACACGCTCTTCGCACCAAAGCCGCCCCTAGATGCGTGAGCAATGAGCAGCGAGCTAAAACATATCGCAAACGTCAAAAATAATATAGCGGGGTTAATATATATCGCGCACGTGCGATATGTTTGTCACGAGGCGGAAAAAATAATTTAAAAGGGAATGCAACACGAGGACTTCCCTGGAGGTCATCCATCCTAGTACTACTCTCGCCCAAGCACGCTTAACTTCGGAGTTCTGATGGGATCAGGTGCTTTAGTGCTGGTATGATCGCATCCGACATGTTACCCCCACCTTCGTCCCTTATGCTTGCCACTCCCAGGTCCACTTCAAAGACGATTATACATTCTTCCTACCATTACATCCGTTGCCTAATAATGGATAATGTCCTATACTACTTACTCTCCCGCTCAAACACGGGGACGAGTTTACCACGGTTTCCACCCCTCCGTCTATACCGCGGCAACACGTATTTTTCAACCCCTTTCAGAACGCGCTCTTCGCGCCACAAAGCCATCCCTAGACGCGTCAGCAATGAGCAGCGAGCTAAAACATATAGCAAACGTAAAAAATAATATAGCGGGGTTAATATATATCGCGCACGTGCGACATGTTTGTCATGAGGCGCAAAAAATAATTAAAAAGGGAATGTAACACGAGGACTTCCCAGGAGGTCACCCATCCTAGTACTACTCTCGCCCAAGCACGCTTAACTTCGGAGTTCTGATGGGATCCGATGCTTTAGTGCTGGTATGATCGCATCCGACATGTTACCCCCGCCTTCATCCCTTATGCTTGCCACTCCCAGGTCCACTTCAAAGACGATTGTACATTCTTACTACCATTACAACCGTTGCCTAATAATGGATAATGTCCTATACTACTTACTCTCCCGCTCAAACACGGGGACGAGTTTACCACGGTTTCCACCCCTCCGTCTATACTGCAGCAACACGTATTTTTTGACCCTTTCAGAACGCACTCTTCACGCCAAAAAGCCGTCCCTAGACGCGTGAGCAATGAGCAGCGAGCTAAAACATATAGCAAACATAAAAAATAATATAGCGGGGTTAATATATATCGCGCACGTGCGACATGTTTGTCACGAGGCGCAAAAAATAATTAAAAAGGGAATGTAACACGAAGACTTCCCAGGAGGTCACCCATCCTAGTACTACTCTCGCCCAAGCACGAGTAACTTCGAAGTTCTGATGGGATCCGATGCTTTAGTGTTGGTATGATCGCATCCGACATGTTACCCCCGCCTTCGTCCCTTATGCTTGCCACTCCCAGGTCCACTTCAAAGACGATTGTACATTCTTACTACCATTACAACCGTTGCCTAATAATGGATAATGTCCTATACTACTTACTCTCCCAATCAAACACGGAGATCAGTTTATCACGGTTTCCACCCCTCCTCTATACCGCAGCAACACGTATTTTTCCACCCCTTTCAGAACGCACTCTTCACGCCACAAAGCCGCCCCTAGACGAGTGAGCAATGAGCAGCGAGCTAAAACATATCGCAAACGTCAAAAATAATATAGCAGGGTTAATATATATCACGCACGTGCGATATGTTTGTCACGAGGCGCAGAAAATAATTTAAAAGGGAATGCAACACGAGGACTTCCCAAGAGATCATCCATCCTAGTACTACTCTCGGCCAAGCACGCTTAACTTCGGAGTTCTGATGGGATCCGGTGCTTTAGTGCTGTTATGATCGCATCCGACATGTTACCCCCGCCTTCGTCCTTTATGCTTGCCACTCCCAGGTCCACTGTAAAGACGATTGTACATTCTTACTACCATTACAACCGTGACCTAATAATGGATAATGTCCTATACTACTTACTCTCCCGCTCAAACACGGAGACGAGTTTACCACGGTTTCCACCCCTCCCTCTATACCGCAGCAACACATATTTTTCCAGCCCTTTCAGAACGCGCTCTTCGCGCCACAAAGCCGCCCCTAGACGCGTGAGCAATGAGCAGTGAACTAAAACATATCGCAAATGCCAAAAATAATATAGCGGGGTTGATATATATCGCGCACGTGCGATATGTTTGTCACGAGGCGCAAAAAATAATTAAAAAGGGAATGCAACACGAGGACTTCCTAGGAGGTCACCCATCCTAGTACAACTCTCGCCTAAGCACGCTTAACTTCGGAGTTCTGATGGGATCCGATGCTTTAGTGCTGGTATGATCGCATCCGACATGTTACCCCCGCCTTCGTCCCTTATGCTTGCCACTCCCAGGTCCACTTCAAAGACGATTGTACATTCTTACTACCATTTCAACCCCTTTTAGAACGCGCTCTTCGCGCCACAAAGCCGTCCCTAGACGCGTGAGCAATGAGCAGCGAGCTAAAACATATAGCAAACGTAAAAAATAATATAGCGGGGTTAATATATATCGCGCACGTGCGACATGTTTGTCACGAGGCGCAAAAAATAATTAAAAAGGGAATGTAACACAAGGACTTCCCAGAAGGTCACCCATCCTCGTACTACTCTCGCCCAGTACTACTCTCGCCCAAGCAAGCTTAACTTCGAAGTTCTGATGGGATCTGGTGCTTAGGTGCTGGTATGATCGCATCCGACATGTTACTCCCGCCTTCATCCCTTATGCTTGCCACTCCCAGGTCCACTGCAAAGATGATTGTACTTTCTTACTACCATTACAACCGTTGCCTAATAACGGATAATGTCCTATACTACTTACTCTCCCGCTAAAACACGGAAACGAGTTTACCACGGTTTCCATCCCACCCTCTATACCGTAGCAACACGTATTTTTCCACCCCTTTCAGAACACGCTCTTCGCACCACAAAGCCGCCCCTAGACACGTGAGCATTGAGCAGCGAGCTAAAACATATCGCAAACGTAAAAAATAATATAGCGGGGTTAATATATATCGCGCACGTGCGATATGTTTGTCACGAGGCGCAAAAAATAATTTAAAAGGGAATGCAACACGAGGACTTCCCTGGAGGTCATCCATCCTAGTACTACTCTCGCCCAAGCACGCTTAACTTCGGAGTTCTGATGGGATCCGGTGCTTTAGTTCTGGTATGATCGCATTCGACATGTTACCCCCACCTTCGTCCCTTATGCTTGCCACTCCCAGGTCCACTTCAAAGACGATTATACATTCTTACTACCATTACATCCGTTGCCTAGTAATGGATAATGTCCTATACTACTTACTCTCCCGCTCAAACACGCGGACGAGTTTACCACAGTTTCCACCCCTCCGTCTATACCGCAGCAACACGTATTTTTCAACCCCTTTCAGAACGCGCTCTTCGCGCCACAAAGCCGTCCCTAGACACGTGAGCAATGAGCAGCGAGCTAAAACATATAGCAAACGTAAAAAATAATATAGCGGGGTTAATATATATCGCGCACGTGCGACATGTTTGTCACGAGACGCAAAAAATAATTAAAAAGCGAATGTAACACGAAGACTTCCCAGGAGGTCACCCATCCTAGTACAACTCTCGCCTAAGCACGCTTAACTTCGGAGTTCTTATGGGATCCGATGCTTTAGTGCTGGTATGATCGCATCCGACATGTTACCCCCGCCTTCGTCCCTTATGCTTGCCACTCCCAGGTCCACTTCAAAGACGATTGTACATTTTTACTACCATTACAACCGTTGCCTAATAATGGATAATGTCCTATACTACTTACTCTCCCGCTCAAACACGGGGACGAGTTTACCACGGTTTCCACCCCTCCGTCTATACCACAGCAACACGTATTTTTTCACCCTTTCAGAACGCGCTCTTCACCCCAAAAAGCCGTCCCTATATGCGTGAGCAATGAGCAGCGAGCTAAAACATATGGCAAACGTAAAAAATAATATAGCGGGGTTAATATATATCGCGCACGTGCGACATGTTTGTCACGAGGCGCGAAAAATATTTAAAAAGGGAATGTAACACGAGGACTTCCCAGGAGGTCACCCATCCTAGTACTACTCTCGCCCAGTACTACTCTCGCCCAAGCAAGCTTAACTTCGAAGTTCTGATGGGATCTGGTGCTTAGGTGCTGGTATGATCGCATCCGACATGTTACTCCCGCCTTCATCCCTTATGTTTGCCACTCCCAGGTCCACTGCAAAGATGATTGTACTTTGTTGCTACCATTACAACCGTTGCCTAATAACGGATAATGTCCTATACTACTTACTCTCCCGCTAAAACACGGAAACGAGTTTACCTCGGTTTACATCCCTCCCTCTATACCGCAGCAACACGTATATTTCCACCCCTTTCAGAACACGCTCTTCGCACCACAAAGCCGCCCCTAGACGCGTGAGCAATGAGCAGCGAGCTAAAACATATCGCAAATGTCAAAAATAATATAGCGGGGTTATTATATATCGCGCACGTGCGATATGTTTGTCACGAGGGGCAAAAAATAATTTAAAAGGGAATGCAACACGAGGACTTCCCTGGAGGTCATCCATCCTAGTACTACTCTCGCCCAAGCACGCTTAACTTTGGAGTTCTGATGGGATCTGGTGCTTTAGTGCTGGTATGATCGCATTCGACATGTTACCCCCACCTTCGTCCCTTATGCTTGCCACTCCCAGGTCCACTTCAAAGACGATTATACATTCTTACTACCATTACATCCGTTGCCTAATAATGGATAATGTCCTATACTACTTACTCTCCTGCTCAAACACGGCGACGAGTTTACCACGGTTTTCACCCCTCCGTCTATACCGCAGCAACACATATTTTTCAATCCCTTTCGAAATGCGCTCTTCGCGCCACAAAGCCGTCCCTAGACGCGTGAGCAATGAGCAGCGAGCTAAAACATATAGCAAACGTAAAAAATAATATAGCGGGGTTAATATATATCGCGCACGTGCGACATGTTTGTCACGAGACGCAAAAAATAATTAAAAAGCGAATGTAACACGAAGACTTCCCAGGAGGTCACCCATCCTAGTACAACTCTCGCCCAAGCACGCTTAACTTCGGAGTTCTGATGGGATCCGATGCTTTAGTGCTGGTATGATCGCATCCGACATGTTACCCCCGCCTTCGTCCCTTATGCTTGCCACTCCCAGGTCCACTTCAAAGACGATTGTACATTATTACTACCATTACAACCGTTGCCTAATAATGGATAATGTCCTATACTACTTACTCTCCCGCTCAAACACGGGGACGAGTTTACCATGGTTTCCACCCCTCCGTCTATACTGCAGCAACACGTATTTTTTGACCCTTTCAGAACGCGCTCTTCACGCCAAAAAGCCGTCCCTAGACGCGTGAGCAATGAGCAGCGAGCTAAAACATATAGCAAACGTAAAAAATAATATAGCGGGGTTAATATATATCGCGCACGTGCGACATGTTTGTCACGAGGCGCAAAAAATAATTAAAAAGGGAATGTAACACGAGGACTTCCCAGGAGGTCACCCATCCTAGTACTACTCTCGCCCAAGCACGCTTAACTTCGAAGTTCTGATGGGATCACAAGCTTTACTGCCTTTATGATCGCATCCGGCGTGTTACCCCCGCCTTCGTCCCTTATGCTTGCCACTCCCTGGTCCACTGCAAAGACGATTGTATATTCTTACTACCATTACAACCGTTGCCTAATAATGGATAATGTCCTATACTACTTACTCTCCCGCTCAAACACGGGGACGAGTTTACCACGGTTTCCACCCCTCCGTCTATACCGCAGCAACACGTATTTTTCAACCCCTTTCAGAACGCGCTCTTCGCGCCACAAAGCCGTCCCTAGACGCGTGAGCAATGAGCAGCGAGCTAAAACATATAGCAAACGTAAAAAATAATATAGCGGGGTTAATATATATCGCGCACGTGCGACATGTTTGTCACGAGGCGCAAAAAATAATTAAAAAGTTAATGTAACACGAACACTTCCCAGGAGGTCACCCATCCTAGTAATACTCTCGCCCAAGCACGCTTAACTTCGAAGTTCTGATGGGATCCGATGCTTTAGTGCTGGTATGATCGCATCCGACATGTTACCCCTGCCTTCGTCCCTTATGCTTGCCACTCCCAGATCCACTTCAAAGACGATTGTACATTCTTACTACCATTATAACCGTTGCCTAATAATGGATAATGTCCTATACTACTTACTCTCCCGCTCAAACACGGGGACGAGTTTACCACGGTTTCCATCCCTCCGTCTATACTGCAGCAACACCTATTTTTTGACCCTTTCAGAACGCGCTCTTCACGCCAAAAAGCCGTCCCTAGATGCGTGAGCAATGAGCAGCGAGCTAAAACATATAGGAAACATAAAAAATAATATAGCGGGGTTAATATATATCGCGCACGTGCGACATGTTTGTCACGAGGCGCAAAAAATAATTAAAAAGGGAATGTAACACGAGGACTTCCCAGGAGGTCACCCATCCTAGTACTACTATCGCCCAAGCACGCTTAACTTTGAAGTTCTGATGGGATCTGGTGCTTAGGTGCTGGTATGATCGCATCCAACATGTTACTCCCGCCTTCGTCCCTTATGCTTGCCACTGCCAGGTCCACTACAAAGATGATTGTACTTTGTTACTACCATTACAACCGTTGCCTAATAACGGATAATGTCCTATACTACTTACTCTCACG
Organism: Thinopyrum elongatum; assembly: GCA_011799875.1. Classification (NCBI taxonomy): domain Eukaryota; kingdom Viridiplantae; phylum Streptophyta; class Magnoliopsida; order Poales; family Poaceae; genus Thinopyrum; species Thinopyrum elongatum. The sequence continues at coordinate 88,852,328 of CM022301.1, read as the reverse complement.
CTCAAACACGGAAACGAGTTTACCACGGTTTCCATCCCTCACTCTATACCTCAGCAATACGTATTTTTCCACCCCTTTCAGAACACGCTCTTCGCACCACAAAGCCGCCCCTAGACGCGTGAGCAATGAGCAGCGAGCTAAAACATATCGCAAACGTCAAAAATAATATAGCGGGGTTAATATAAATCGCGCACGTGGGATATGTTTGTCACGAGGCGGAAAAAATAATTTAAAAGGGAATGCAACACGAGGACTTCCCTGGAGGTCATCCATCCTAGTACTACTCTCGCCCAAGCACGCTTAACTTCGGAGTTCTGATGGGATCCGGTGCTTTAGTGCTGGTATGATCGCATCCGACATGTTACCCCCACCTTCGTCCCTTAAGCTTGCCACTCCCAGGTCCACTTCAAAGACGATTATACATTCTTACTAACATTACATCCGTTGCCTAATAATGGATAATGTCCTATACTACTTACTCTCTCGCTCAAACACGGGGACGAGTTTACCACGGTTTCCACCCCTCCGTCTATACCGCAGCAACACGTATTTTTCAACCCCTTTCAGAACGCGCTCTTTGCGCCACAAAGCTGTCCCTAGACGCGTGAGCAATGAGCAGCGAGCTAAAACATATAGCAAACGTAAAAAATAATATAGCGGGGTTTATATATATCGCGCACGTGCGACATGTTTGTCACGAGGCGCAAAAAATAATTAAAAAGTGAATGTAACACGAAGACTTCCCAGGAGGTCACCCATCCTAGTAATACTCTCGCCCAAGCACGCTTAACTTCGAAGTTCTGATGGGATCCGATGCTTTAGTGCTGGTATGATCGCATCCGACATGTTACCCCTGCCTTCGTCCCTTATGCTTGCCACTCCCAGGTCCACTTCAAAGACGATTGTACATTCTTACTACCATTATAACCGTTGCCTAATAATGGATAATGTCCTATACTACTTACTCTCCCGCTCAAACACGGGGACGAGTTTACCACGGTTTCCATCCCTCCGTCTATACTGCAGCAACACGTATTTTTTGACCCTTTCAGAACGCGCTCTTCACGCCAAAAAGCCGTCCCTAGATGCGTGAGCAATGAGCAGCGAGCTAAAACATATAGCAAACATAAAAAATAATATAGCGGGGTTAATATATATCGCGCACGTGCGACATGTTTGTCACGAGGCGCAAAAAATAATTAAAAAGGGAATGTAACACGAGGACTTCCCAGGAGGTCACCCATCCTAGTACTACTATCGCCCAAGCACGCTTAACTTTGAAGTTCTGATGGGATCTGGTGCTTAGGTGCTGGTATGATCGCATCCAACATGTTACTCCCGCCTTCGTCCCTTATGCTTGCCACTGCCAGGTCCACTGCAAAGATGATTGTACTTTGTTACTACCATTACAACCGTTGCCTAATAACGGATAATGTCCTATACTACTTACTCTCACGCTCAAACACGGAAACGAGTTTACCACGGTTTCCATCCCTCACTCTATACCTCAGCAATACGTATTTTTCCACCCCTTTCAGAACACGCTCTTCGCACCACAAAGCCGCCCCTAGACGCGTGAGCAATGAGCAGCGAGCTAAAACATATCGCAAACGTCAAAAATAATATAGCGGGGTTAATATATATCGCGCACGTGGGATATGTTTGTCACGAGGCGGAAAAAATAATTTAAAAGGGAATGCAACACGAGGACTTCCCTGGAGGTCATCCATCCTAGTACTACTCTCGCCCAAGCACGCTTAACTTCGGAGTTCTGATGGGATCCGGTGCTTTAGTGCTGGTATGATCGCATCCGACATGTTACCCCCACCTTCGTCCCTTATGCTTGCCACTCCCAGGTCCACTTCAAAGACGATTATACATTCTTACTAACATTACATCCGTTGCCTAATAATGGATAATGTCCTATACTACTTACTCTCCCGCTCAAACACGGGGACGAGTTTACCACGGTTTCCACCCCTCCGTCTATACCGCAGCAACACGTATTTTTCAACCCCTTTCAGAACGCGCTCTTTGCGCCACAAAGCTGTCCCTAGACGCGTGAGCAATGAGCAGCGAGCTAAAACATATAGCAAACGTAAAAAATAATATAGCGGGGTTAATATATATCGCGCACGTGCGACATGTTTGTCACGAGGCGCAAAAAATAATAAAAAAGTGAATGTAACACGAAGACTTCCCAGGAGGTCACCCATCCTAGTAATACTCTCGCCCAAGCACGCTTAACTTCGAAGTTCTGATGGGATCCGATGCTTTAGTGCTGGTATGATCGCATCCGACATGTTACCCCCGCCTTCGTCCCTTATGCTTGCCACTCCCAGGTCCACTTCAAAGACGATTGTACATTCTTACTACCATTATAACCGTTGCCTAATAATGGATAATGTCCTATACTACTTACTCTCCCGCTCAAACACGGGGACGAGTTTACCACGGTTTCCATCCCTCCGTCTATACTGCAGCAACACGTATTTTTTGACCCTTTCAGAACGCGCTCTTCACGCCAAAAAGCCGTCCCTAGATGCGTGAGCAATGAGCAGCGAGCTAAAACATATAGCAAACATAAAAAATAATATAGCGGGGTTAATATATATCGCGCACGGGCGACATGTTTGTCACGAGGCGCAAAAAATAATTAAAAAGGGAATGTAACATGAGGACTTCCCAGGAGGTCACCCATCCTAGTACTACTATCGCCCAAGCACGCTTAACTTTGAAGTTCTGATGGGATCTGGTGCTTAGGTGCTGGTATGATCGCATCCAACATGTTACTCCCGCCTTCGTCCCTAATGCTTGCCACTCCCAGGTCCACTGCAAAGATGATTGTACTTTGTTACTACCATTACAACCGTTGCCTAATAACGGATAATGTCCTATACTACTTACTCTCACGCTCAAACACGGAAACGAGTTTACCAAGGTTTCCATCCCTCACTCTATACCTCAGCAACACGTATTTTTCCACCCCTTTCAGAACACACTCTTCGCACCACAAAGCCGCCCCTAGACGCGTGAGCAATGAGCAGCGAGCTAAAACATATCGCAAACGTCAAAAATAATATAGCGGGGTTAATATATATCGCGCACGTGGCATATGTTTGTCACGAGGCGGAAAAAATAATTTAAAAGGGAATGCAACACGAGGACTTCCCTGGAGGTCATCCATCCTAGTACTACTCTCGCCCAAGCACGCTTAACTTCGGAGTTCTGATGGGATCCGGTGCTTTAGTACTGGTATGATCGCATCCGACATGTTACCCCCACCTTCGTCCCTTATGCTTGCCACTCCCAGGTCCACTTCAAAGACGATTATACATTCTTACTACCATTACATCCGTTGCCTAATAATGGATAATGTCCTATACTACTTACTCTCCCGCTCAAACACGGGGACGAGTTTACCACGGTTTCCACCCCTCCGTCTATACCGCAGCAACACGTATTTTTCAACCCCTTTCAGAACGCGCTCTTCGCGCCACAAAGCCGTCCCTAGACGCGTGAGCAATGAGCAGCGAGCTAAAACATATAGCAAACGTAAAAAATAATATAGCGGGGTTAATATATATCGCGCACGTGCGACATGTTTGTCACGAGGCGCAAAAAATAATTAAAAAGTGAATGTAACACGAAGACTTCCCAGGAGGTCACCCATCCTAGTAATGCTCTCGCCCAAGCACGCTTAACTTCGAAGTTCTGATGGGATCCGATGCTTTAGTGCTGGTATGATCGCATCCGACATGTTACCCCCGCCTTCGTCCCTTATGCTTGCCACTCCCAGGTCCACTTGAAAGACGATTGTACATTCTTACTACCATTACAACCGTTGCCTAATAATGGATAATGTCCTATACTACTTACTCTCCCGCTCAAACACGGAGATCAGTTTATCACGGTTTCCACCCCTCCTCTATACCGCAGCAACACGTATTTTTCCACCCCTTTCAGAACGCACTCTTCGCGCCACAAAGCCGCCCCTAGATGCGTGAGCAATGAGCAGCGAGCTAAAACATATCGCAAACGTCAAAAATAATATAGCAGGGTTAATATATATCACGCACGTGCGATATGTTTGTCACGAGGCGCAGAAAATAATTTAAAAGGGAATGCAACACGAGGACTTCCCAAGAGGTCATCCATCCTAGTACTACTCTCGGCCAAGCACGCTTAACTTCGGAGTTCTGATGGGATCCGGTGCTTTAGTGCTGTTATGATCGCATCCGACATGTTACCCCCGCCTTAGTCCTTTATGCTTGCCACTCCCATGTCCACTGCAAAGACGATTGTACATTCTTACTACCATTACAACCGTTACCTAATAATGGATAATGTCCTATACTACTTACTCTCCCGCTCAAACACGGAGACGAGTTTACCACGGTTTCCACCCCTCCCTCTATAGCGCAGCAACACATATTTTTCCAGCCCTTTCAGAACGCGCTCTTCGCGCCACAAAGCCGCCCCTAGACGCGTGAGCAATGAGCAGCGAACTAAAATATATCGCAAATGCCAAAAATAATATAGCGGGGTTGATATATATCGCGCACGTGCGATATGTTTGTCACGAGGCGCAAAAAATAATTAAAAAGGGAATGCAACACGAGGACTTCCTAGGAGGTCACCCATCCTAGTACAACTCTCGCCTAAGCACGCTTAACTTCGGAGTTCTGATGGGATCCGATGCCTTAGTGCTGGTATGATCGCATCCGACATGATACCCCCGCCTTCGTCCCTTATGCTTGCCACTCCCAGGTCCACTTCAAAGACGATTGTACATTCTTACTACCATTACAACCGTTGCCTAATAATGGATAATGTCCTATAATACTTACTCTCCCGCTCAAACACGGGGACGAGTTTACCACGGTTTCCACCCCTCCGTCTATACCGCAGAAACACGTATTTTTTCACCCTTTCAGAACGCGCTCTTCCCACCAAAAAGCCGTCCCTAGATGCGTGAGCAATGAGCAGCGAGCTAAAACATATAGCAAACATAAAAAATAATATAGCGGGGTTAATATATATCGCGCACGTGCGACATGTTTGTCACGAGGCGCAAAAAATAATTAAAAAGGGAATGTAACACGAGGACTTCCCAGGAGGTCACCCATCCTACTACTACTCTCGCCCAGTACTACTCTCGCCCAAGCAAGCTTAACTTCGAAGTTCTGATAGGATCTGGTGCTTAGGTGCTGGTATGATCGCATCCGACATGTTACTCCCGCCTTCATCCCTTATGCTTGCCACTCCCAGGTCCACTGCAAAGATGATTGTACTTTCTTACTACCATTACAACCGTTGCCTAATAACGGATAATGTCCTATACTACTTACTCTCCCGCTAAAACACGGAAACGAGTTTACCACGGTTTCCATCCCTCCCTCTATACCACAACAACACGTATTTTTCCACCCCTTTCAGAACACGCTCTTCGCACCACAAAGCCGCCCCTAGACGTGTGAGCATTGAGCAGCGAGCTAAAACATATCGCAAACGTAAAAAATAATATAGCGGGGTTAATATATATCGCGCACGTGCGATATGTTTGTCACGAGGCGCAAAAAATAATTTAAAAGGGAATGCAACGCGAGGACTTCCCTGGAGGTCATCCATCCTAGTACTACTCTCGCCCAAGCACGCTTAACTTCGGAGTTCTGATGGGATCCGGTGCTTTAGTGCTGGTATGATCGCATTCGACATGTTAGCCCCACCTTCGTCCCTTATGCTTGCCACTCCCAGGTCCACTTCAAAGACGATTATACATTCTTACTACCATTACATCCGTTGCCTAATAATGGATAATGTCCTATACTAATTACTCTCCCGCTCAAACACGGGGATGAGTTTACCACGATTTCCACCCCTCCGTCTATACCGCTGCAACACGTATTTTTCAACCCCTTTCAGAACGCGCTCTTCGCGCCACAAAGCCGTCCCTAGACGCGTGAGCAATGAGCAGCGAGCTAAAACATATAGCAAACGTAAAAAATAATATAGCGGGGTTAATATATATCGCGCACGTGCGACATGTTTGTCACGAGACGCAAAAAATAATTAAAAAGCGAATGTAACACGAACACTTCCCAGGAGGTCACCCATCCTAGTACAACTCTCGCCTAAGCACGCTTAACTTCGGAGTTCTGATGGGATCCAATGCTTTTGTGCTGGTATGATCGCATCCGACATGTTACCCCCGCCTTCGTCCCTTATGCTTGCCACTCCCAGGTCCACTTCAAAGACGATTGTACATTTTTACTACCATTACAACCGTTGCCTAATAATGGATAATGTCCTGTACTACTTACTCTCCCGCTCAAACACGGGAAAGAGTTTACCACGGTTTCCACCCCTCCGTCTGTAACGCAGCAACACCTATTTTTTCACCCTTTCATAACGCGCTCTTCGCACCAAAAAGCCGTCCCAAGGTGCGTGAGCAATGAGCAGCGAGCTAAAACCTATAGCAAACGTAAAAAATAATATAGCGGGGTTAATATATATCGCGCACGTGCGACATGTTTGTCACGAGGCGCAAAAAATATTTAAAAAGGGAATGTAACACGAGGACTTCCCAGGAGGTCACCCATCCTAGTACTACTCTCCCCCAGTACTACTCTCGCCCAAGCACGCTTAACTTCGGAGTTCTGATGGGATCCGGTGCTTTAGTGCTGGTATGATCGCATCCGACATGTTACCCCCACCTTCGTCCCTTATGCTTGCCACTCCCAGGTCCACTTCAAAGACGATTATACATTCTTACTACCATTACATCCGTTGCCTAAAAATGGATAATGTCCTATACTACTTACTCTCCCGCTCGAACACGGGGACTAGTTTACCACGGTTTCCACCCCTCCGTCTATACCGCAGCAACACGTATTTTTCAACCCCTTTCAGAACGCGCTCTTCGCACCACAAAGCCATCCCTAGATGCGTGAGCAATGAGCAGCGAGCTAAAACATATAGCAAACGTAAAAAATAATATAGCGGGGTTTATATATATCGCGCACGTGCGACATGTTTGTCACGAGGCGCAAAAAATAATTAAAAAGCGAATGTAACACGAAGAATTCCCAAGAGGTCACCCATCCTAGTACTACTCTCGCCCAAGCACACTTAACTTCGGAGTTCTGATGGGATCCGATGCTTTAGTGCTGGTATGATCGCATCCGACATGTTACCCCCGCCTTCGTCCCTTATGCATGCCACTCCCAGGTCCACTTCAAAGATGATTGTACATTCTTACTACCATTACAACCGTTGCCTAATAATGGATAATGTCCTATACTACTTACTCTCCCGCTCAAACACGGGGACGAGTTTACCACGGTTTCCACCCCTCCGTCTATACCGCAGCAACACGTATTTTTTCACCCTTTCAGAACGCGCTCTTCGCACCAAAAGGCCGTCCCAAGATGCCTGAGCAATGAGCAGCGAGCTAAAACCTATAGCAAACGTAAAAAATAATATAGCGGGGTTAATATATATCGCGCACGTGCGACATGTTTGTCACGAGGCGCAAAAAATAATTAAAAAGGGAATGTAACACGAGGACTTCCCAGGAGGTCACCCATCCTAGTACTACTCTCGCCCAGTACTACTCTCGCCCAAGCACGCTTAACTTCGAAGTTTTGGTGGGATCTGGTGCTTAGGTGCTGGTATGATCGCATCCGACATGTTACTCCCACCTTCATCCCTTATGCTTGCCACTCGCAGGTCCACTGCAAAGATGATTGTACTTTCTTACTACCATTACAACCGTTGCCTAATAACGGATAATGTCCTATACTACTTACTCTCACGCTCAAACACGGAAACGAGTTTACCACGGTTTCCATCCCTCACTCTATACCTCAGCAATACGTATTTTTCCACCCCTTTCAGAACACGCTCTTCGCACCACAAAGCCGCCCCTAGACGCGTGAGCAATGAGCAGCGAGCTAAAACATATCGCAAACGTCAAAAATAATATAGCGGGGTTAATATATATCGCGCACATGCGATATGTTTGTCCCGCGGCGCAAAAAATAATTAAAAAGGGAATGCAACACGAGGACTTCCTAGGAGGTCACCCATCCTAGTACAACTCTCGCCGAAGCACGCTTAACTTTGGAGTTCTGATGGGATCCGATGCTTTAGTGCTGGTATGATCGCATCCGACATGATACCCCCGCCTTCGTCCCTTATGCTTGCCACTCCCAGGTCCACTTCAAAGACGATTGTACATTCTTACTACCATTACAACCGTTGCCTAATAATGGATAATGTCCTATACTACTTACTCTCCCGCTCAAACACGGGGACGAGTTTACCACGGTTTCCACCCCTCCCTCTATACCACAGCAACACGTATTTTTTCACCCTTTCAGAACGCGCTCTTCGCACCAAAAGGCCGTCCCAAGATGCCTGAGCAATGAGCAGCGAGCTAAAACCTATAGCAAACGTAAAAAATAATATAGCGGGGTTAATATATATCGCGCACGTGCGACATGTTTGTCACGAGGCGCAAAAAATATTTAAAAAGGGAATGTAACACGAGGACTTCCCAGGAGGTCACCCATCCTAGTACTACTCTCGCCCAGTACTACTCTCGCCCAAGCACGCTTAACTTCGAAGTTTTGGTGGGATCTGGTGCTTAGGTGCTGGTATGATCGCATCCGACATGTTACTCCCACCTTCATCCCTTATGCTTGCCACTCGCAGGTCCACTGCAAAGATGATTGTACTTTCTTACTACCATTACAACCGTTGCCTAATAACGGATAATGTCCTATACTACTTACTCTCACGCTCAAACACGGAAACGAGTTTACCACGGTTTCCATCCCTCACTCTATACCTCAGCAATACGTATTTTTCCACCCCTTTCAGAACACGCTCTTCGCACCACAAAGCCGCCCCTAGACGCGTGAGCAATGAGCAGCGAGCTAAAACATATCGCAAACGTCAAAAATAATATAGCGGGGTTAATATATATCGCGCATTTGCGATATGTTTGTCACGAGGCGCAAAAAATAATTTAAAAGGGAATGCAACACGAGGACTTCCCTGGAGGTCATCCATCCTAGTACTACTCTCGCCCAAGCACGCTTAACTTCGGAGTTCTGATGGGATCCGGTGCTTTAGTGCTGGTATGATCTCATCCGACATGTTACCGCCACCTTCTTCCCTTATGCTTGCCACTCCCAGGTCCACTTCAAAGACGATTATACATTCTTACTACCATTACATCCGTTGCCTAATTATGGATAATGTCCTATACTACTTACTCTCCCGCTCAAACACGGGGACTAGTTTACCACGGTTTCCACCCCTCCGTCTATACCGCAGCAACACGTATTTTTCAACCCCTTTCAGAACGCGCTCTTCGCACCACAAAGCCGTCCCTAGACGCGTGAGCAATGAGCAGCGAGCTAAAACATATAGCAAACGTAAAAAATAATATAGCGGGGTTCATATATATCGCGCACGTGCGACATGTTTGTCACGAGGCGCAAAAAATAATTAAAAAGCGAATGTAACACGAAGACTTCCCAAGAGGTCACCCATCCTAGTACTACTCTCGCCCAAGCACGCTTAACTTCGGAGTTCTGATGGGATCCGATGCTTTAGTGCTGGTATGATCGCATCCGACATGTTACCCCCGCCTTCGTCCCTTATGCTTGCCACTCCCAGGTCCACTTCAAAGATGATTGTACATTCTTACTACCATTACAACCGTTGCCTAATAATGGATAATGTCCTATACTACTTACTCTCCCGCTCAAACACGGGGACGAGTGTACCACGGTTTCCACCCCTCCGTCTATACCGCAGCAGCACGTATTTTTTCACCCTTTCAGAACGCGCTCTTCGCACCAAAAAGCCGTCCCAAGATGCGTGAGCAATGAGCAGCGAGCTAAAACCTATAGCAAACGTAAAAAATAATATAGCGGGGTTAATATATATCGCGCACGTGCGACATGTTTGTCACGAGGCGCAAAAAATATTTAAAAAGGGAATGTAACACGAGGACTTCCCAGGAGGTCAACCATCCTAGTACTACTCTCGCCCAGTACTACTCTCGCCCAAGCACGCTTAACTTCGAAGTTTTGATGGGATCTGGTGCTTAGGTGCTGGTATGATCGCATCCGACATGTTACTCCCGCCTTCATCCCTTATGCTTGCCACTCCCAGGTCCACTGCAAAGATGTTTGTACTTTCTTACTACCATTACAACCATTGCCTAATAACGGATAATGTCCTATACTACTTACTGTCCCGCTCAAACACGGAAACGAGTTTACCACGGTTTCCATCCCTCACTCTATACCGCAGCAACACGTATTTTTCCACCCCTTTCAGAACACGCTCTTCGCACCACAAAGCCGCCCCTAGACGCGTGAGCAATGAGCAGCGAGCTAAAACATATCGCAAACGTCAAAAATAATATAGCGGGGTTAATATATATCGCGCATTTGCGATATGTTTGTCACGAGGCGCAAAAAATAATTTAAAAGGGAATGCAACATGAGGACTTCCCTGGAGGTCATCCATCCTAGTACTACTCTCGCCCAAGCACGCTTAACTTCGGAGTTCTGATGGGATCCGGTGCTTTAGTGTTGGTATGATCGCATCTGACATGTTACCCCCACCTTCGTCCCTTATGCTTGCCACTCCCAGGTCCACTTCAAAGACGATTATACATTCTTACTACCATTACATCCGTTGCCTAATAATGGATAATGTCCTATACTACTTACTCTCCCGCTCAAACACGGGGACGAGTTTACCACGGTTTTCACCCCTCCGTCTATACCGCAGCAACACGTATTTTTCAACCCCTTTCAGAACGCGCTCTTCGCGCCACAAAGCCGTCCCTAGACGCGTGAGCAATGAGCAGCGAGCTAAAACATATAGCAAACGTAAAAAATAATATAGCAGGGTTAATATATATCGCGCACGTGCGACATGTTTGTCACGAGGCGCAAAAAATAGTTAAAAAGGGAATGTAACACGTTGACTTCCCAGGAGGTCACCCATCCTAGTACTACTCTCGCCCAGTACTACTCTCGCCCAAGCACGCTTAACTTCGAAGTTTTGATGGGATCTGGTGCTTAGGTGCTGGTATGATCGCATCCGACATGTTACTCCCGCCTTCATCCCTTATGCTTGCCACTCCCAGGTCCACTGCAAAGATGATTGTACTTTCTTACTACCATTACAACCGTTGCCTAATAACGGATAATGTCCTATACTACTTACTCTCCCGCTCAAACACGGAAACGAGTTTACCACGGTTTTCATCCCTCACTCTATACCGCAGCAACACGTATTTTTCCACCCCTTTCAGAACACGCTCTTCGCACCACAAAGCCACCCCTAGACGCGTGAGCAATGAGCAGCGTCTAAAACATATCGCAAACGTCAAAAATAATATAGCGGGGTTAATATATATCGCGCACGTGCGACATGTTTTTCACGAGGCGCAAAAAATAATTAAAAAGCGAATGTAACACGAAGACTTCCCAGGAGGTCACCCATCCTAGTACTACTCTCGCCCAAGCACGCTTAACTTCGGAGTTCTGATGGGATCCGATGCTTTAGTGCTGGTATGATCGCATCCGACATGTTACCCCCGCCTTCGTCCCTTATGCTGGCCACTCCCAGGTCCACTTCAAAGATGATTGTACATTCTTACTACCATTACAACCGTTGCCTACTAATGGATAATGTCCTATACTACTTACTCTCCCGCTCAAACACGGGGACGAGTTTACCACGGTTTCCACCCCCCCCCCCCGTCTATACCGCAGCAACACCTATTTTTTGACCCTTTCAGAACGCGCTCTTCACGCCAAAAAGCCGTCCCTAGACGCGTGAGCAATGAGCAGCGAGCTAAAACATATAGCAAACGTAAAAAATAATATAGCGGGGTTAATATATATCGCGCACGTGCGACATGTTTGTCACGAGGCACAAAAAATAATTTAAAAGGGAATGCAACACGAGGACTTCCCTGGAGGTCATCCATCCTAGTACTACTCTCGCCCAAGCACGCTTAACTTCGGAGTTCTGATGGGATCCGGTGCTTTAGTGCTGGTATGATCGCATCCGACATGTTACCCCCACCTTCGTCCCTTATGCTTGCCACTCCCAGGTCCACTTCAAAGACGATTTTACATTCTTACTACCTTTACATCCGTTGCCTAATAATGGATAATGTCCTATACTACTTACTCTCCCGCTCAAACACGGGGACGAGTTTACCACGGTTTCCACCCCTCCGTCTATACCGCAGCAACACGTATTTTTCAACCCCTTTCAGAACGCGCTCTTCGCACCACAAAGCCGTCCCTAGACGCGTGAGCAACGAGCAGCAAGCTAAAACATATAGCAAACGTAAAAAATAATATAGCGGGGTTTATATATATCGCGCACGTGCGACATGTTTGTCACGAGGCGCAAAAAATAATTAAAAAGCGACTGTAACACGAAGACTTCCCAAGAGATCACCCATCCTAGTACTACTCTCGCCCAAGCACGCTTAACTTCCGAGTTCTGACGGGATCCGATGCTTTAGTGCTGGTATGATCGCATCCGACATGTTACCCCCGCCTTCGTCCCTTATGCTTGCCACTCCCAGGTCCACTTCAAAGATGATTGTACATTCTTACTTCCATTACAACCGTTGCCTAATAATGGATAATGTCCTATACTACTTACTCTCCCGCTCAAACACGGGGACGAGTTTACCACGGTTTCCACCCTTCCGTCTATACCGCAGCAACACGTATTTTTTCACCCTTTCAGAACGCGCTCTTCGCACCAAAAAGCCGTCCCAAGATGCGTGAGCAATGAGTAGCGAGCTAAAACCTATAGCAAACGTAAAAAATAATATAGCGGGGTTAATATATATCGCGCACGTGCGACATGTTTGTCACGAGGCGCAAAAAATAGTTAAAAAGGGAATGTAACACGTTGACTTCCCAGGAGGTCACCCATCCTAGTACTACTCTCGCCCAGTACTACTCTCGCCCAAGCACGCTTAACTTCGAAGTTTTGATGGGATCTGGTGCTTAGGTGCTGGTATGATCGCATCCGACATGTTACTCCCGCCTTCATCCCTTATGCTTGCCACTCCCAGGTCCACTGCAAAGATGATTGTACTTTCTTACTACCATTACAACCGTTGCCTAATAACAGATAATGTCCTATACTACTTACTCTCCCGCTCAAACACGGGGATGAGTTTACCACGGTTTCCACCCCTCCATCTATACCGCAGCAACACGTATTTTTTGACCCTTTCAGAACGCGCTCTTCACGCCAAAAAGCCGTCCCTAGACGTGTGAGCAATGAGCAGCGAGCTAAAACATATAGCAAACGTAAAAAATAATATAGCGGGGTTAATATATATCGCGCACGTGCGACATGTTTGTCACGAGGCGCAAAAAATAATTTAAAAGGGAATGCAACACGAGGACTTCCCTGGAGGTCATCCATCCTAGTACTACTCTCGCCCAAGCACGCTTAACTTCGGAGTTCTGATGGGATCCGGTGCTTTAGTGCTGGTATGATCGCATCCGACATGTTACCCCCACCTTCGTCCCTTATGCTTGCCACTCCCAGGTCCACTTCAAAGACGATTATACATTCTTACTACCATTACATCCGTTGCCTAATAATGGATAATGTCCTATACTACTTACTCTCCCGCTCAAACACGGGGACGAGTTTACCACGGTTTCCACCCCTCCGTCTATACCGCAGCAACACGTATTTTTCAACCCCTTTCAGAACGCGCTCTTCGCACCACAAAGCCGTCCCTAGACGCGTGAGCAACGAGCAGCAAGCTAAAACATATTGCAAACGTAAAAAATAATATAGCGGGGTTTATATATATCGCGCACGTGCGACATGTTTGTCACGAGGCGCAAAAAATAATTAAAAAGCGAATGTAACACAAAGACTTCCCAAGAGGTCACCCATCCTAGTACTACTCTCGCCCAAGCACGCTTAACTTCGGAGTTCTGACGGGATCCGATGCTTTAGTGCTGGTATGATCGCATCCGACATGTTACCCCCGCCTTCGTCCCTTATGCTTGACACTCCCAGGTCCACTTCAAAGATGATTGTACATTCTTACTTCCATTACAACCGTTGCCTAATAATGGATAATGTCCTATACTACTTACTCTCCCGCTCAAACTCGGGGACGAGTTTACCACGGTTTCCACCCCTCCGTCTATACCGCAGCAACACGTATTTTTTCACCCTTTCAGAACGCGCTCTTCGCACCAAAAAGCCATCCCAAGATGCGTGAGCAATGAGCAGCGAGCTAAAACCTATAGCAAACGTAAAAAAAATATAGCGGGGTTAATATATATCGCGCACGTGCGACATGTTTGTCACGAGGCGCAAAAAATAGTTAAAAAGGGAATGTAACACGTTGATTTCCCAGGAGGTCACCCATCCTAGTACTACTCTCGCCCAGTACTACTCTCGCCCAAGCACGCTTAACTTCGAAGTTTTCATGGGATCTGGTGCTTAGGTGCTGGTATGATCGCATCCGACATGTTACTCCCGCCTTCATCCCTTATGCTTGCCACTCCCAGGTCCACTGCAAAGATGATTGTACTTTCTTACTACCATTACAACCATTGCCTAATAACGGATAATGTCCTATACTACTTACTCTCCCGCTCAAACACGGAAACGAGTTTACCACGGTTTTCATCCCTCACTCTATACCGCAGCAACACGTATTTTTCCATCCCTTTCAGAACGCGCTCTTCGCACCACAAAGTCGTCCCTAGACGCGTGAGCAATGAGCAGCGAGCAAAAACATGTTGCAAACGGCAAAAATAATATAGCGGGTATACTATATACCGCGCACATGCGATATGTTTATCACGAGGCGCAAAAAATATTTAAAAAGGGAATGCAACACGACGACTTCCCAGGAGGTCACCCATCCTAGTACTACTCTCGCCCAAGCATGCTTAACTTCGGAGTTCTGATGGGATCCGGTGCTTTAGTGCTGGTATGATTGCATCCGACATGTTACCCCCGCCTTCGTCCCTTATGCTTGCCACTCCCTGGTCCACTGCAAAGACGACTGTACATTCTTACTACCATTACAACCGTTGCCTAATAATGGATAATGTCCTATGCTACTTACTCTCCCACTCAAACACGGAGACCAGTTTACCATGGTTTCCACCCCTCCCTCTATACCGCAGCACCACGTATTTTCCCACCCATTCAGAACGCGCTCTTCGTGCCACAAAGCCAACCCTAGACGCGTGAGCAATGAGCAGCGATCTAAAACATATCGCAAACGTCAAAAATAATATAGCGGGGTCAATATATATCTCGCATGTGCGATATGTTTGTCACGAGGCGCAAAAAATAATTAAAAAGGGAATGCAACACGAAGACTTCCCAGGAGGTCACCCATCCTAGTACTACTCCCGCCCAAGCACGCTTAACTTCGGAGTTCTGATGGGATCCGTTGCTTTAGTGCTGGTATGATCGCATCCGACATATTACCCCCGCCTTCGTCCCTTATGCTTGCCACTCCCAGGTCCACTCCAAAGACTACTGTACATTCTTACTACGATTACAACCGATGCCTACTAATGGATAATGTCCTATACTACTCACTCTCCCGCTCAAACACGGGGACGAGTTTACCACGGTTTCCACCCCTCCCTCTATACCGCAGCAACACGTATTTTTTCACCCTTTCAGAACGCGCTCTTCGCACCAAAAAGCCAACCCTAGATGCGTGAGCAATGAGCAGTGAGCTAAAACATATAGCAAACGTAAAAAATAATATAGCGGGGTTAATATATATCGCGCACGTGCGACATGTTTGTCACGAGGCGCAAAAAAAAATTAAAAAGGGAATGTAACACGAGGACTTCCCAGGAGGTCACCCATCCTAGTACTACTCTCGCCCAGTACTACTCTCGCCCAAGCAAGCTTAACTTCGAAGTTCTGATGGGATCTGGTGCTTAGGTGCTGGTATGATCGCATCCGACATGTTACTCCCGCCTTCATCCCTTATGCTTGCCACTCCCAGGTCCACTGCAAAGATGATTGTACTTTCTTACTACCATTACAACCGTTGCCTAATAACGGATAATGTCCTATACTACTTACTCTCCCGCTAAAACACGGGGACGAGTTTACCACGGTTTCCACCCCTCCGTCTATACCGCAGCAACACGTATTTTTCAACCCCTTTCAGAACGCGCTCTTCGCACCACAAAGCCGTCCCTAGACGCGTGAGCAACGAGCAGCAAGCTAAAACATTCTAGTACTACTCTCGCCCAGTACTACTCTCGCCCAAGCAAGCTTAACTTCGAAGTTCTGATGGGATCTGGTGCTTAGGTGCTGGTATGATCGCATCCGACATGTTACTCCCGCCTTCATCCCTTATGCTTGCCACTCCCAGGTCCACTGCAAAGATGATTGTACTTTCTTACTACCATTACAACCGTTGCCTAATAACGGATAATGTCCTGTACTACTTACTCTCCCGCTCAAACACGGGGACGAGTTTACCACGGTTTCCACCCCTCCGTCTATACCGCAGCAACACGTATTTTTTCACCCTTTCAGAACGCGCTCTTCGCACCAAAAAGCCAACCCTAGATGCGTGAGCAATGAGCAGTGAGCTAAAACATATAGCAAACGTAAAAAATAATATAGCGGGGTTAATATATATCGCGCACGTGCGACATGTTTGTCACGAGGCGCAAAAAAAAATTAAAAAGGGAATGTAACACGAGGACTTCCCAGGAGGTCACCCATCCTAGTACTACTCTCGCCCAGTACTACTCTCGCCCAAGCAAGCTTAACTTCGAAGTTCTGATGGGATCTGGTGCTTAGGTGCTGGTATGATCGCATCCGACATGTTACTCCCGCCTTCATCCCTTATGCTTGCCACTCCCAGGTCCACTGCAAAGATGATTGTACTTTCTTACTACCATTACAACCGTTGCCTAATAACGGATAATGTCCTATACTACTTACTCTCCCGCTCAAACACGGGGACGAGTTTACCACGGTTTCCACCCGTCCGTCTATACCGCAGCAACACGTATTTTTTCACCCTTTCAGAACGCGCTCTTCGCACCAAAAAGCCAACCCTAGATGCGTGAGCAATGAGCAGTGAGCTAAAACATATAGCAAACGTAAAAAATAATATAGCGGGGTTAATATATATCGCGCACGTGCGACATGTTTGTCACGAGGCGCAAAAAAAAATTAAAAAGGGAATGTAACACGAGGACTTCCCAGGAGGTCACCCATCCTAGTACTACTCTCGCCCAGTACTACTCTCGCCCAAGCAAGCTTAACTTCGAAGTTCTGATGGGATCTGGTGCTTAGGTGCTGGTATGATCGCATCCGACATGTTACTCCCGCCTTCATCCCTTATGCTTGCCACTCCCAGGTCCACTGCAAAGATGATTGTACTTTCTTACTACCATTACAACCGTTGCCTAATAACGGATAATGTCCTATACTACTTACTCTCGCCCAAGCATGCTTAACTTCGGAGTTCTGATGGGATCCGGTGCTTTAGTGCTGGTATGATCGCATCCGACATGTTACCCCCGCCTTCGTCCCTTATGCTTGCCACTCCCTGGTCCAATGCAAAGACGACTGTACATTCTTACTACCATTACAACCGTTGCCTAATAATGGATAATGTCCTATGCTACTTACTCTCCCGCTAAAACACGGAGACCAGTTTACAACTGTTTCCACCCCTCCCTCTATACCGCAGCAACACGTATTTTTCCATCCCTTTCAGAACGCGCTCTTCGCACCACAAAGTCGTCCCTAGACGCGTGAGCAATGAGCAGCGAGCAAAAACATGTTGCAAACGGCAAAAATAATATAGCGGGTATACTATATACCGCGCACATACGATATGTTTATCACGAGGCGCAAAAAATATTTAAAAAGGGAATGCAACACGACGACTTCCCAGGACGTCACCCATCCTAGTACTACTCTCGCCCAAGCATGCTTAACTTCGGAGTTCTGATGGGATCCGGTGCTTTAGTGCTGGTATGATTGCATCCGACATGTTACCCCCGCCTTCGTCCCTTATGCTTGCCACTCCCTGGTCCACTGCAAAGACGACTGTACATTCTTACTACCATTACAACCGTTGCCTAATAATGGATAATGTCCTATGCTACTTACTCTCCCACTCAAACACGGAGACCAGTTTACCATGGTTTCCACCCCTCCCTCTATACCGCAGCACCACGTATTTTCCCACCCATTCAGAACGCGCTCTTCGTGCCACAAAGCCAACCCTAGACGCGTGAGCAATGAGCAGCGAGCTAAAACATGTCGCACACGCCAAAAATAATATAGCGTGGTTACTATATATCGCGCATGTGCGATATGTTTGTCACGAGGCTCAAAAAATATTTAAAAAGGGAATGCAACACGACGACTTCCCAGGAGGTCACCCATCCTAGTACTACTCCCGCCCAAGCATGCTTAACTTCGGAGTTCTGATGGGATCCGGTGCTTTAGTGCTGGTATGATCGCATCCGACATGTTACCCCCGCCTTCGTCCCTTATGCTTGCCACTCCCAGGTCCACTCCCAGGTCCACTCCCAGGTCAATTCAATCACACCTGGAGATTAATTATCTGCAGCAAAGTGATCAGTAGCAAAGTAGTATGATAGTTTTGATAATAGTAGCAGCAGCAACAGTAACGGTAACAGTGATAGCAGTAGTAACTTAGCAAGTGCAATAGTAATAGCAGCAGTAGTAACTTAGCAAGATCAATATTTAGGAAAATCGTAGGCATTGGATCGGTAATTTGTTGGATGATATTCATCATGAGATAGTTATAACCTAGGGCGATACGGCACTAGCTCCAGTTCATAAATATAATGTAGGCATGTATTCCGTAAATAGTCATACGTGCTTATGGAAAGAACTTGCATGGCATCTTTTGTCCTACCCTCCCATGGCAGCGGGGTCCATATTGGAAACTAAGGGATATTAAGGCCTCCTTTTAATAGAGAACCGGAATAAAGCATTTACACACGGTGAATACATGAACTCCTCAAACTACGGTCATCACCGGGAGTGGTCCCGACTATTGTCACTCCGGGGTTGCAGAATCATAACACGTAGTAGGTGACTATAACTTGCAAGATTGGATCTAGAACATGGATATAATGGTGATAACATAAACGGTTCAGATCTGAAATCATGGCACCCGGGCCCAAAGTGACAAACATTAAGCATGGCAAAGTCATAGCAACATCAATCTCAAAACATAATGGATACTAGGGATCAAGCCCTAACAAAACTAACTCGATTAAATGATGAATCTCATCCAACTCCTCACCGACCAGCGAGCCTACGAAGGAATTACTCACTCCCGGTGGGGAGCATCATGGAATTGGCGATGGAGAAGGGTTGGTGATGACGAATACCAAAGATCCCCCTCTCCGGAGCCCCAAACGGACTCCAGATCTGGCCTCCCGATGAAGAACAGGAGGTGGCGGCGGCTCCGTCTCGTGGAACGCGATAATTCTTTCTCCCTGGTTTTTTTTGGAAAAATAGGATTTTATAGCGTCGGTTTCAGGGTCTGCGGGGCCACCAGGGGGGACAACCCACCTGGGCGCGCCTGGAGGGGGTGGCACGCCCTGGTGGGTTGTGCCCACCCAGGTGCCCCCCTCCGGTGGTTCTTGGCTCCAGTATTTTTATTTTATTGTATAAAAATTCCTCGCAAAGTTTTGTTCCATTCCGAGAACTTTTATTTCTACACAAAAACAACACTATGGTAGTTCTGCTTAAAACAGCGTCGGTCCAGGTTAGTTTCATTCAAATCATGCAAATTAGAGTTGGAACAAGAGGAAAAGTGTTAGGAAAAGTAGATACGACGGAGACGTATCACTCTTCGCGCCACAAAGCCGCCCCTAGACGCGTGAGCAATGAGCAGCGAGCTAAAACATATCGCAAACATAAAAAATAATATAGCGGGTTTAATATATATCGCGCACGTGCGATATGTTTGTCACGAGGCGCAAAAAATAATTAAAAAGGAAATGCAACACGAGGACTTCCCAGGAGGTCACCCATCCTAGTACCACTCTCGCCCAAGAACGCTTAACTTCAGAGTTCTGAACGCATCCGATGCTTTACTGCTGGTATAATCGCATCCGACATGTTACACCTGCCTTCCTCCCTTATGCTTGCCACTCCCAGGTCCACTGCAAAGACGATTGTACATTCTTATTACAATTACAACCGTTGCCTAATAATGGATAATGTCCTATACTACTTACTCTCCCGCTCAAACACGGAGACGAGTTTACCATGGTTTCAACCCCTCACTCTATACCGCAGCAACACGAATTTTTCCGCCCCTTTCACAACGCGCTCTTCGCGCCACAAAGCCGCCCCTAGACGCGTGAGTAATGAGCAGCGAGCTAAAACATATCGCAAACATTAAAAATAATATAGCGGGGTAAATATATATCGCGCACGTGCGATATGTTTGTCACGAGGCGCAAAAAATAATTAAAAAGGTAATGCAACACGAGGACTTCCCAGGAGGTCACCCATCCTAGTACTACTTTCGCCCAAGCACGCTTAATTTTGGAGTTCTGATGGGATCCGGTGCTTTAGTGCTGGTATGATCGCAACCGACATGTTACCCCCGCCTTCGTCCCTTATGCTTGCCACTCCCAGATCCACTGCAAAGACGATTGTACATTCTTACTACCATTACAACCGTTGCCTAATAACGGATAATGTCCTATACTGCATACCCTCCCGCTCAAACACGGGGACGAGTTTACCACGGTTTCCACCCCTCCCTCTATACCGCAGCAACACGCATTTTTTCACCACTTTCAGAACGCGCTCTTCGTGCCACAAAACCGCCCCTAGACGCGTGAGAAATGAGCAGCAAGCTAAAACATATAGCAAACGTCAAAAATAATATAGCGGGGTTAATATATATCGCGCACGTGCGACATGTTTGTCATGAGGCGCAAAAAATATTTAAAAAGGGAATGTAACACGAGGACTTCCCAGGAGGCCACCCATCCTAGTACTACTCTCGCCCAAGCATGCTTAACTTCGAAGTTCTGATGGTATCCGGTGCTTTGGTGCTGGTATGATCGCATCCAACATGTTACCCCCGCCTTCGTCCCTTATGCTTGCGACTCCCAGGTCCACTGCAAAGACGATTGTACATTCTTACTACCATTACAACCGTTGCCTAATAATGAATAATGTCCTATACTACTTACTCTCCCGCTCAAACACGGCGACGAGTTTACCACGGTTTCCACCCCTCCCTCTATACCGCAACAACACGTATTTTTCCGCCCCTTTCACAACGCGCTCTTCGCGCCACAAAGCCGCCCCTAGACGCGTGAGTAATGAGCAGCGAGCTAAAACATATCGCAAACATTAAAAATAATATAGCGGGGTAAATATATATCGCGCACGTGCGATATGTTTGTCACGAGGCGCAAAAAATAATTAAAAAGGTAATGCAACACAAGGACTTCCCAGGAGGTCACCCATCCTAGTACTACTTTCGCCCAAGCACGCTTAATTTTGGAGTTCTGATGGGATCCGGTGCTTTAGTGCTGGTATGATCGCATCCGACATGTTACCCCCGCCTTCGTCCCTTATGCTTGCCACTCCCAGATCCACTGCAAAGACGATTGTACATTCTTACTACCATTACAACCATTGCCTAATAACGGATAATGTCCTATACTGCATACCCTCCCGCTCAAACACGGGGACGAGTTTACCACGGTTTCCACCCCTCCCTCTATACCGCAGCAACACGCATTTTCCCACCCCTTTCAGAACGCGCTCTTCGTGCCACAAAACAGCCCCTAGACGCGTGAGAAATGAGCAGCGAGCTAAAACATATAGCAAACGTCAAAAATAATATAGCGGGGTTAATATATATCGCGCACGTGCGACATGTTTGTCATGAGGAGCAAAAAATATTTAAAAAGGGAATGTAACACGAGGACTTCCCAGGAGGCCACCCATCCTAGTACTACTCTCGCCCAAGCATGCTTAACTTCGAAGTTCTGATGGTATCCGGTGCTTTGGTGCTAGTATGATCGCATCCAACATGTTACCCCCGCCTTCGTCCCTTATGCTTGCGACTCCCAGGTCCACTGCAAAGACGATTGTACATTCTTACTACCATTACAACCGTTGCCTAATAATGAATAATGTCCTATACTACTTACTCTCCCGCTCAAACACGACGACGAGTTTACAACGGTTTCCACCCCTCCCTCTATACCGCAACAACACGTATTTTTCCACCCTTTCAGAGCGCGCTCTTCGCGGCACAAAGCCGCCCATAGACGCGTGAGCAATGAGCAGCGAGCTAAAACATATAGGAGACGTCAAAAAGAATATAGCGGGGTTAATATATATCACGCACGTGCGACATGTTTGTCACGAGGCGCAAAAAATAATTAAAAAGGGAATGTAACACGAGGACTTCCCGAGAGGTCACCCACCCTAGTACTACTCTCGCCCAAGCACGCTTAACTTCAAAGTTCTGATGGGATCCGATGCTTTGGTGCTGGTATGATCGCATCCAACATGTTACCCCCGCCTTCGTCCCTTATGCTTGGCACTCCCAGGTCCACTGCAAAGACGATTGTACATTCTTACTACCATTACAACTGTTGCCTAATAATGGATAATGTCCTATACTACTTACTCTCCCGCTCAAACACGGGGACGAGTTTACCACGGTTTCCACCCCTCCGTCTATACCGCAGCAACACGTATTTTTCCACCCTTTCAGAACGCGCTCTTCGCTCCAAAAAGCCGTCGCTAGACGCGTGAGCAATGAGCAGCGAGCTAAACCATATAGCAAACATAAAAAATAATATAGCGGGGTTAATATATATCGCGCACGTGCGACATGTTTATCACGAGGCGCAAAAAATAATTAAAAAGGGAATGTAACACGAGGACTTCCCAGAAGGTCACCCATCCTAATACTACTCTCGCCCAGTACTACTCTCGCCCAAGCACGCTTAACTTCGAAGTTCTGATGGGATCTGGTGCTTAGGTGCTGGTATGATCGCATCCGACATGTTACTCCCGCCTTCGTCCCATATGCTTGCCACTCCCAGGTCCACTTCAAAGACGATTGTACATTCTTACTACCATTACAACCCTTGCCTAATAATGGATAATGTCCTATACTGCTTACTCTCCCGCTCAAACACGGGGACGAGTTTACCACGGTTTCCACCCCTCCGTCTATACCGCAGCAACACGTATTTTTTGACCCTTTCAGAACGCGCTCTTCGCGCCAAAAAGCCGTCCCTAGACGCGTGAGCAATGAGCAGCGAGCTAAAACATATAGCAAACGTAAAAAATAATATAGCGGGGTTAATATATATCGCGCGCGTGCGACATGTTTGTCACGAGGCGCAAAAAATAATTAAAAAGGGAATGTAACACGAGGAATTCCCACGAGGTCACCCATCCTAGTACTACTCTCGCCCAGTACTACTCTCGCCCACGCACGCTTAACTTCGAAGTTTTGATGGGATCTGGTGCTTAGGTGCAGGTATGATCGCATCCGACATGTTACTCCCGCTTTCATCCCTTATGCTTGCCACTCCCAGGTCCACTGCAAAGATGATTGTACTTTCTTACTACCATTACAACCGTTGCCTATTAACGGATAATGTCCTATACTACTTACTCTCCCGCTCAAACACGGAAACGAGTTTACCACGGTTTCCATCCCTCACTCCATACCGCAGCAACACGTATTTTTCCACCCCTTTCAGAACACACTCTTCGCACCACAAAGCCGCCCCTAGACGCGTGAGCAATGAGCAGCGAGCTAAAACATATCGCAAACGTAAAAAATAATATAGCGGGGTTAATATATATCGCGCACGTGCGATATGTTTGTCACGAGGCGCAAAAAATAATTTAAAAGGGAATGCAACACGAGGACTTCCCTGGAGGTCATCCATCCTAGTACTACTCTCGCCCAAGCATGCCTAACTTCGGAGTTCTGATGGGATCCGGTGCTTTAGTGCTGGTACGATCGCATCCGACATGTTACCCCCACCTTCGTCCCTTATGCTTGCCACTCCCAGGTCCACTTCAAAGACGATTAGACATTCTTACTACCATTACATCCGTTGCCTAATAATGGATAATGTCCTATACTACTTACTCTCCCGCTCAAACACGGGGGCGAGTTTACCACGGTTTCCACCCCTCCGTCTATACCGCAGCAACACGTATTTTTCCACCCCTTTCAGAATGCGCTTTTCGCGCCACAAAGCCGTCCCTAGACGCGTGAGCAATGAGCAGCGAGCTAAAACATATAGCAAACGTAAAAAATTATATAGCGGGGTTAATATATATCGCGCACATGCGACATGTTTGTCACGAGGCGCAAAAAATAATTAAAAAGGGAATGTAACACGAGGACTTCCCAGGAGGTCACCCATCCTAGTACTACTCTCGCCCAGTACTACTCTCGCCCAAGCACGCTTAACTTTGGAGTTCTGATGGGATCTGGTGCTTAGGTGCTGGTATGATTGCATCCGACATTTTTCGTTAAATTCCGAGAACTTTTATTTCTTTACAAAAACAACACCATGGTAGTTCTGCTTAAAACAGCGTCAGTCCGGGTCAGTTTCATTCAAATCATGCAAATTAGAGTTGGAACAAGAGGAAAAGTGTGAGGAAAAGTAGATACGACGGAGACGTATCACTCTTCGCACCACAAAGCCGCCCCTAGACGCGTGAGCAATGAGCAGCGAGCTAAAACATATCGCAAACATCAAAAATAATATAGCGGGGCTAATATATATCACGCACGTGTGATATGTTTGTCACGAGGCGCAAAAAATAATTAAAAAGAAAATGCAACACAAGGACTTCCCAGGAGGTCACCCATCCTAGTACTACTCTCGCCCAAGCACGCTTAACTTCAGAGTTCTGATCGCATTCGATGCTTTAGTGCTGGTATAATCGCATCCGACATGTTACACCTGCCTTCCTCCCTTATGCTTGCCACTCCAGGGTCCACTTCAAAGACGATTGTACATTCTTACTACCAATAAACCCATTGCCTAATAATGGATAATGTCCTATACTACTTACTCTCCCGCTCAAACACGGAGACGAGTTTACCACGGTTTCAACACCTCCCTCTATACCGCAGCAACACGTATTTTTCCACCACTTTCACAACGCGCTCTTAGCGCCACAAAGCCGCCCCTAGACGCGTGAGTAATGAGCAGCGAGCTAAAACATATCGCAAACATTAAAAATAATATAGCGGGGTTTATATGTATCGCGCACGTGCGATATGTTTGTCACGAGGCGCAAAAAATAATTAAAAAGGGAATGCAACACGAGGACTTCCCAGGAGGTCACCTATCCTAGTACTACTCTCGCCCAAGCTCGCTTAATTTTGGAGTTCTGATGGGATCCGGTGCTTTAGTGCTGCTATGATCGCATCCGACATGTTACCCCCGCCTTCGTCCCTTATGCTTGCCACTCCCAGGTCCACTACAAAGACGATTGTACATTCTTACTACCATTACAACCGTTGCCTAATAATGGATAATGTCCTATACTACATACTCTCCCGCTAAAACACGGGGACGAGTTTACCACGGTTTCCACCCCTCCCTCTATACCGCAGCAACACGCATTTTTCCACCCCTTTCAGAACGCGCTCTTCGTGCCACAAAACCGCCCCTAGACACGTGAGAAATGAGCAGCGAGCTAAAACATATAGCAAACGTCAAAAATAATATAGCGGGGTTAATATATATCGCGCACGTGCGACATGTTTGTCACGAGGCACAAAAAATATTTAAAAAGGGAATGTAACACGAGGACTTCCCAGGAGGCCACCCATCCTAGTACTACTCTCGCCCAAGCATGCTTAACTTCGAAGTTCTGATGGTATCCGGTGCTTTGGTGCTGGTATGATCCCATCCGACATGTTACCCCCGCCTTCGTCCCTTATGCTTGCCACTCCCAGGTCCACTTTAAAGACGATTGTACATTCTTACTACCATTACAACCGTTGCCTAATAATGGATAATGTCCTATACTACTTACTCTCCCACTCAAACACGGGGACGAGTTTACCACGGTTCCCACCCCTCCCTCTATACCGCAGCAACACATATTTTTCCAACCCTTTCAGAATGCGCTCTTCGCGCCACAAAGCCGCCCCTAGACGCGTGAGCAATGAGCAGCGAGCTAAAACATATAGGAAACATCAAAAAGAATATAGCGGGGTTAATATATATCGCGCACGTGCGACATGTTTGTCACGAGGCGCAAAAAATAAATAAAAAGGGAATGTAACACGAGGACTTCCCAGGAGGTCACCCATCCTAGTACTACCTTAACTTCGAAGTTCTGATGGGATCCGATGCTTTGGTGCTGGCATGATCGCATCCAACATGTTACCCCCGCCTTCGTCCCTTATGCTTGCCACTCCCAGGTCCACTTCAAAGATGATTGTACATTCTTACTACCATTACAACCGTTGCCTAATAATGGATAATGTCCTATACTACTTACTCTCCCGCTCAAACACGGGGACGAGTTTACCACGGTTTCCACCCCTCCCTCTATACCGCAGCAACACGTATTTTTCCACCCCTTTCAGAATGCGCTCTTCGCGCCACAAAGCCGCCCCTAGACGCGTGAGCAATGAGCAGCGAGCTAAAACATATAGGAAACATCAAAAAGAATATAGCGGGGTTAATATATATCGCGCACGTGCGACATGTTTGTCACGAGGGGCAAAAAATAAATAAAAAGGGAATGTAACACGAGGACTTCCCAGGAGGTCACCCATCCTAGTACTACTCTCGCCCAAGCACGCTTAACTTCGAAGTTCTGATGGGATCCGATGCTTTGGTGCTGTTATGATCGCATCCAACATGTTACCCCCGCCTTCGTCCCTTATGCTTGCCACTCCCAGGTCCACTTCACAGACAATTGTACATACTTACTACCATTACAACCGTTGCCTAATAATGGATAATGTCCTATACTACTTACTCTCCCGCTCAAACACGGGGACGAGTTTACCACGGTTTCCACCCCTCCGTCTATACCGCAGCAACACGTATTTTTTGACCCTTTCAGAACGCGCTCTTCGCGCCAAAAAGCCGTCCCTAGATGCGTGAGCAATGAGCAGCGAGCTAAAACATATAGCAAACGTAAAAAATAATATAGCGGGGTTAATATATATAGCGCGCGTGCGACATGTTTGTCACGAGGCGCAAAAAATAATTAAAAAGGGAATGTAACACGAGGAATTCCCACGAGGTCACCCATCCTAGTACTACTCTCGCCCAGTACTACTCTCGCCCAAGAACGCTTAACTTCGAAGTTTTGATGGGATCTGGTGCTTAGGTGCTGGTATGATCGCATCCGACATGTTACTCCCGCTTTAATCCCTTATGCTTGCCACTCCCAGGTCCACTGCAAACATGATTGTACTTTCTTACTACCATTACAACCGTTGCCTATTAACGGATAATGTCCTATACTACTTACTCTCCCGCTCAAACAGGGAAACGAGTTTACCACGGTTTCCATACCTCGCTCTATACCGCAGCAACACGTATTTTTCCACCCCTTTCAGAACACACTCTTCGCACCACAAAGCCGCCCCTAGACGCGTGAGCAATGAGCAGCGAGCTAAAACATATCGCAAACGTAAAAAATAATATAGCGGGGTTAATATATATCGCGCATGTGCGATATGTTTGTCACGAGGCGGAAAAAATAATTTAAAAGGGAATGCAACACGAGGACTTCCCTGGAGGTCATCCATCCTAGTACTACTCTCGCCCAAGCACGCTTAACTTCGGAGTTCTGATGGGATCCGCTGCTTTAGTGCTGGTATGATCGCATCCGACATGTTACCCCCACCTTCGTCCCTTATGCTTGCCACTCCCAGGTCCACTTCAAAGACGATTATACATTCTTACTTCCATTACATCCATTGCCTAATAATGGATAATGTCCTATACTACTTACTCTCCCGCTCAAACAAGGGGACGAGGTTACCACGGTTTCCACCACTCCGTCTATACCACAGCAACACGTATTTTTCAACCCCTTTCAGAACGTGCTCTTCGCACCACAAAGCCGTCCCTAGACGCGTGAGCAATGAGCAGCGAGCTAAAACATATAGCAAACGTAAAAAATAATATAGCGGGGTTTATATATATCGCGCACGTGCGACATGTTTGTCACAAGGCGCAAAAAATAATTAAAAAGCAAATGTAACACGAAGACTTCCTAGGAGGTCACCCATCCTAGTACTACTCTCGCCCAAGCACACTTAACTTCGGAGTTCTGATGGGATCCGATGCTTTAGTGCTGGTATGATCGCATCCGACATGTTACCCCCGCCTTCGTCCCTTATGCTTGCCACTCCCAGGTCCACTTCAAAGACGATTGTACATTCTTACTACCATTACAACCGTTGCCTAATAATGGATAATGTCCTATACTACTTAATCTCCCGCTCAAACACGGGGACGAGTTTATCACGGTTTCCACCCCTCCGTCTATACTACAGCAACACGTATTTTTTGACCCTTTCAGAACGCACTCTTCACGCCAAAAAGCCGTCCCTAGACGCGTGAGCAATGAGCAGCGAGCTAAAACATATAGCAAACATAAAAAATAATATAGCGGGGTTAATATATATCGCGCACGTGCGACATGTTTGTCACGAGGCGCAAAAAATAATTAAAAAGGGAATGTAACACGAAGACTTCCCAGGAGGTCACCCATCCTAGTACTACTCTCGCCCAAGCACGCTTAACTTCGAAGTTCTGATTGGATCTGGTGCTTAGGTGCTGGTATGATCGCATCCGACATGTTACTCCCGCCTTCATCCCTTATGCTTGCCACTCCCAGGTCCACTGCAAAGATGATTGTACTTTGTTACTACCATTACAACCGTTGCCTAATAACGGGTAATGTCCTATACTACTTACTCTCCCGCTCAAACACGGAAACGAGTTTACCACGGTTTCCATCCCTCACTCTATACCGCAGCAACACGTATTTTTCCACCCCTTTCAGAACACGCTCTTCGCACCACAAAGCCGCCCCTAGACGCGTGAGCAATGAGCAGCGAGCTAAAACATATCGTAAACGTCAAAAATAATATAGCGGGGTTAATATATATCGCGCACGTGCGATATGTTTGTCACGAGGCGGAAAAAATAATTTAAAAGGGAATGCAACACGAGGACTTCCCTGGAGGTCATCCATCCTAGTACTACTCTCGCCCAAGCACGCTTAACTTCGGAGTTCTGATGGGATCCGGTGCTTTAGTGCTGGTATGATCGCATCCGACATGTTACCCCCACCTTCGTCCCTTATGCTTGCCACTCCCAGGTCCACTTCAAAGACGATTATACATTCTTCCTACCATTACATCCGTTGCCTAATAATGGATAATGTCCTATACTACTTACTCTCCCGCTCAAACACGGGGACGAGTTTACCACGGTTTCCACCCCTCCGTCTATACCGCAGCAACACGTATTTTTCAACCCCTTTCAGAACGCGCTCTTCGCGCCACAAAGCCATCCCTAGACGCGTGAGCAATGAGCAGCGAGCTAAAACATATAGCAAACGTAAAAAATAATATAGCGGGGTTAATATATATCGCGCACGTGCGACATGTTTATCACGAGGCGCAAAAAATAATTAAAAAGGGAATGTAACACGAGGACTTCCCAGGAGGTCACCCATCCTAGTACTACTATCACCCAAGCACGCTTAACTTCGGAGTTCTGATGGGATCCGATGCTTTAGTGCTGGTATGATCGCATCCGAGATGTTACCCCCGCCTTCGTCCCTTATGCTTGCCACTCCCAGGTCCACTTCAAAGACGATTGTACATTCTTACTACCATTACAACCGTTGCCTAATAATGGATAATGTCCTATACTACTTACTCTCCCGCTCAAACACGGGGACGAGTTTACCACGGTTTCCACCCCTCCGTCTATACTGCAGCAACACGTATTTTTTGACCCTTTCAGAACGCACTCTTCACGCCAAAAAGCCGTCCCTAGACGCGTGAGCAATGAGCAGTGAGCTAAAACATATAGCAAACATAAAAAATAATATAGCGGGGTTAATATATATCGCGCACGTGCGACATGTTTGTCACGAGGCCCAAAAAATAATTAAAAAGGGAATGTAACACGAAGACTTCCCAGGAGGTCACCCATCCTAGAAATACTCTCGCCCAAGCACGCTTAACTTCGAAGTTCTGATTGGATCTGGTGCTTAGGTGCTGGTATGATTGCATCCGACATGTTACTCCCGCCTTCATCCCTTATGCTTGCCACTCCCAGGTCCACTGCAAAGATGATTGTACTTTGTTACTACCATTACAACCGTTGCCTAATAACGGATAACGTCCTATACTACTTACTCTCCCGCTCAAACACGGAAACGAGTTTACCACGGTTTCCATCCCTCACTCTATACCGCAGCAACACGTATTTTTCCACCCCTTTCAGAACACGCTCTTCGCACCAAAGCCGCCCCTAGACGCGTGAGCAATGAGCAGCGAGCTAAAACATATCGCAAACGTCAAAAATAATATAGCGGGGTTAATATATATCGCGCACGTGCGATATGTTTGTCACGAGGCGGAAAAAATAATTTAAAAGGGAATGCAACACGAGGACTTCCCTGGAGGTCATCCATCCTAGTACTACTCTCGCCCAAGCACGCTTAACTTCGGAGTTCTGATGGGATCAGGTGCTTTAGTGCTGGTATGATCGCATCCGACATGTTACCCCCACCTTCGTCCCTTATGCTTGCCACTCCCAGGTCCACTTCAAAGACGATTATACATTCTTCCTACCATTACATCCGTTGCCTAATAATGGATAATGTCCTATACTACTTACTCTCCCGCTCAAACACGGGGACGAGTTTACCACGGTTTCCACCCCTCCGTCTATACCGCGGCAACACGTATTTTTCAACCCCTTTCAGAACGCGCTCTTCGCGCCACAAAGCCATCCCTAGACGCGTGAGCAATGAGCAGCGAGCTAAAACATATAGCAAACGTAAAAAATAATATAGCGGGGTTAATATATATCGCGCACGTGCGACATGTTTGTCATGAGGCGCAAAAAATAATTAAAGGGAATGTAACACGAGGACTTCCCAGGAGGTCACCCATCCTAGTACTACTCTCGCCCAAGCACGCTTAACTTCGGAGTTCTGATGGGATCCGATGCTTTAGTGCTGGTATGATCGCATCCGACATGTTACCCCCGCCTTCATCCCTTATGCTTGCCACTCCCAGGTCCACTTCAAAGACGATTGTACATTCTTACTACCATTACAACCGTTGCCTAATAATGGATAATGTCCTATACTACTTACTCTCCCGCTCAAACACGGGGACGAGTTTACCACGGTTTCCACCCCTCCGTCTATACTGCAGCAACACGTATTTTTTGACCCTTTCAGAAAGCACTCTTCACGCCAAAAAGCCGTCCCTAGACGCGTGAGCAATGAGCAGCGAGCTAAAACATATAGCAAACATAAAAAATAATATAGCGGGGTTAATATATATCGCGCACGTGCGACATGTTTGTCACGAGGCGCAAAAAATAATTAAAAAGGGAATGTAACACGAAGACTTCCTAGGAGGTCACCCATCCTAGTACTACTCTCGCCCAAGCACGCTTAACTTCGAAGTTCTGATTGGATCTGGAGCTTAGGTGCTGGTATGATCGCATCCGACATGTTACTCCCGCCTTCATCCCTTATGCTTGCCACTCCCAGGTCCACTGCAAAGATGATTGTACTTTGTTACTACCATTACAACCGTTGCCTAATAACGGATAATGTCCTATACTAGTTACTCTTCCGCTCAAACACGGAAACAAGTTTACCACGGTTTCCATCCCTCACTCTATACCGCAGCAACACGTATTTTTCCACCCCTTTCAGAACACACTCTTCGCACCACAAAGCCGCCCCTAGACGCGTGAGCAATGAGCAGCGAGCTAAAACATATCGCAAACGTCAAAAATAATATAGCGGGGTTAATATATATCGCGCACGTGCGATATGTTTGTCACGAGGCAGAAAAAATAATTTAAAAGGGAATGCAACACGAGGACTTCCCTGGAGGTCATCCATCCTAGTACTACTCTCGCCCAAGCACGCTTAACTTCGGAGTTCTGATGGGATCCGGTGCTTTAGTGCTGGTATGATCGCATCCGACATGTTACCCCCACCTTCGTCCCTAATGCTTGCCACTCCCAGGTCCACTTCAAAGACGATTATACATTCTTCCTACCATTACATCCGTTGCCTAATAATGGATAATGTCCTATACTACTTACTCTCCCGCTCAAACACGGGGACGAGTTTACCACGGTTTCCACCCCTCCGTCTATACCGCAGCAACACGTATTTTTCAACCCCTTTCAGAACGCGCTCTTCGCGCCACAAAGCCGTCCCTAGACGCGTGAGCAATAAGCAGCGAGCTAAAACATATAGCAAACGTAAAAAATAATATAGCGGGGTTAATATATATCGCGCACGTGCGACATGTTTGTCATGAGGCACAAAAAATAATTAAAAAGCGAATGTAACACGAAGACTTCCCAGGAGGTCACCCATCCTAGTACTACTCTCGCCCAAGCACGAGTAACTTCGAAGTTCTGATGGGATCCGATGCTTTAGTGCTGGTATGATCGCATCCGACATGTTACCCCCGCCTTCGTCCCTTATGCTTGCCACTCCCAGGTCCACTTCAAAGACGATTGTACATTCTTACTACCATTACAACCGTTGCCTAATAATGGATAATGTCCTATACTACTTACTCTCCCAATCAAACACGGAGATCAGTTTATCACGGTTTCCACCCCTCCTCTATACCGCAGCAACACGTATTTTTCCACCCCTTTCAGAACGCACTCTTCACGCCACAAAGCCGCCCCTAGACGAGTGAGCAATGAGCAGCGAGCTAAAACATATCGCAAACGTCAAAAATAATATAGCAGGGTTAATATATATCACGCACGTGCGATATGTTTGTCACGAGGCGCAGAAAATAATTTAAAAGGGAATGCAACACGAGGACTTCCCAAGAGATCATCCACCCTAGTACTACTCTCGGCCAAGCACGCTTAACTTCGGAGTTCTGATGGGATCCGGTGCTTTAGTGCTGTTATGATCGCATCCGACATGTTACCCCCGCCTTCGTCCTTTATGCTTGCCACTCCCAGGTCCACTGTAAAGACGATTGTACATTCTTACTACCATTACA
Organism: Thinopyrum elongatum; assembly: GCA_011799875.1. Lineage (NCBI taxonomy): Eukaryota > Viridiplantae > Streptophyta > Magnoliopsida > Poales > Poaceae > Thinopyrum > Thinopyrum elongatum. Next base: position 88,818,922 of record CM022301.1, on the reverse strand, counting down.
ACCGTGACCTAATAATGGATAATGTCCTATACTACTTACTCTCCCGCTCAAACACGGAGACGAGTTTACCACGGTTTCCACCCCTCCCTCTATACCGCAGCAACACATATTTTTCCAGCCCTTTCAGAACGCGCTCTTCGCGCCACAAAGCCGCCCCTAGACGCGTGAGCAATGAGCAGTGAACTAAAACATATCGCAAATGCCAAAAATAATATAGCGGGGTTGATATATATCGCGCACGTGCGATATGTTTGTCACGAGGCGCAAAAAATAATTAAAAAGGGAATGCAACACGAGGACTTCCTAGGAGGTCACCCATCCTAGTACAACTCTCGCCTAAGCACGCTTAACTTCGGAGTTCTGATGGGATCCGATGCTTTAGTGCTGGTATGATCGCATCCGACATGTTACCCCCGCCTTCGTCCCTTATGCTTGCCACTCCCAGGTCCACTTCAAAGACGATTGTACATTCTTACTACCATTTCAACCCCTTTTAGAACGCGCTCTTCACGCCACAAAGCCGTCCCTAGACGCGTGAGCAATGAGCAGCGAGCTAAAACATATAGCAAACGTAAAAAATAATATAGCGGGGTTAATATATATCGCGCACGTGCGACATGTTTGTCACGAGGCGCAAAAAATAATTAAAAAGGGAATGTAACACAAGGACTTCCCAGAAGGTCACCCAGTACTACTCTCGCCCAAGCAAGCTTAACTTCGAAGTTCTGATGGGATCTGGTGCTTAGGTGCTGGTATGATCGCATCCGACATGTTACTCCCGCCTTCATCCCTTATGCTTGCCACTCCCAGGTCCACTGCAAAGATGATTGTACTTTCTTACTACCATTACAACCGTTGCCTAATAACGGATAATGTCCTATACTACTTACTCTCCCGCTAAAACACGGAAACGAGTTTACCACGGTTTCCATCCCACCCTCTATACCGTAGCAACACGTATTTTTCCACCCCTTTCAGAACACGCTCTTCGCACCACAAAGCCGCCCCTAGACACGTGAGCATTGAGCAGCGAGCTAAAACATATCGCAAACGTAAAAAATAATATAGCGGGGTTAATATATATCGCGCACGTGCGATATGTTTGTCACGAGGCGCAAAAAATAATTTAAAAGGGAATGCAACACGAGGACTTCCCTGGAGGTCATCCATCCTAGTACTACTCTCGCCCAAGCACGCTTAACTTCGGAGTTCTGATGGGATCCGGTGCTTTAGTGCTGGTATGATCGCATTCGACATGTTACCCCCACCTTCGTCCCTTATGCTTGCCACTCCCAGGTCCACTTCAAAGACGATTATACATTCTTACTACCATTACATCCGTTGCCTAGTAATGGATAATGTCCTATACTACTTACTCTCCCGCTCAAACACGCGGACGAGTTTACCACAGTTTCCACCCCTCCGTCTATACCGCAGCAACACGTATTTTTCAACCCCTTTCAGAACGCGCTCGTCGCGCCACAAAGCCGTCCCTAGACACGTGAGCAATGAGCAGCGAGCTAAAACATATAGCAAACGTAAAAAATAATATAGCGGGGTTAATATATATCGCGCACGTGCGACATGTTTGTCACGAGACGCAAAAAATAATTAAAAAGCGAATGTAACACGAAGACTTCCCAGGAGGTCACCCATCCTAGTACAACTCTCGCCTAAGCACGCTTAACTTCGGAGTTCTAATGGGATCCGATGCTTTAGTGCTGGTATGATCGCATCCGACATGTTACCCCCGCCTTCGTCCCTTATGCTTGCCACTCCCAGGTCCACTTCAAAGACGATTGTACATTTTTACTACCATTACAACCGTTGCCTAATAATGGATAATGTCCTATACTACTTACTCTCCCGCTCAAACACGGGGACGAGTTTACCACGGTTTCCACCCCTCCGTCTATACCACAGCAACACGTATTTTTTCACCCTTTCAGAACGCGCTCTTCACCCCAAAACGCCGTCCCTATATGCGTGAGCAATGAGCAGCGAGCTAAAACATATGGCAAACGTAAAAAATAATATAGCGGGGTTAATATATATCGCGCACGTGCGACATGTTTGTCACGAGGCGCAAAAAATATTTAAAAAGGGAATGTAACACGAGGACTTCCCAGGAGGTCACCCATCCTAGTACTACTCTCGCCCAGTACAACTCTCGCCCAAGCAAGCTTAACTTCGAAGTTCTGATGGGATCTGGTGCTTAGGTGCTGGTATGATCGCATCCGACATGTTACTCCCGCCTTCATCCCTTATGCTTGCCACTCCCAGGTCCACTGCAAAGATGATTGTACTTTGTTGCTACCATTACAACCGTTGCCTAATAACGGATAATGTCCTATACTACTTACTCTCCCGCTAAAACACGGAAACGAGTTTACCTCGGTTTCCATCCCTCCCTCTATACCGCAGCAACACGTATATTTCCACCCCTTTCAGAACACGCTCTTCGCACCACAAAGCCGCCCCTAGACGCGTGAGCAATGAGCAGCGAGCTAAAACATATCGCAAATGTCAAAAATAATATAGCGGGGTTATTATATATCGCGCACGTGCGATATGTTTGTCACGAGGGGCAAAAAATAATTTAAAAGGGAATGCAACACGAGGACTTCCCTGGAGGTCATCCATCCTAGTACTACTCTCGCCCAAGCACGCTTAACTTCGGAGTTCTGATGGGATCTGGTGCTTTAGTGCTGGTATGATCGCATTCGACATGTTACCCCCACCTTCGTCCCTTATGCTTGCCACTCCCAGGTCCACTTCAAAGACGATTATACATTCTTACTACCATTACATCCGTTGCCTAATAATGGATAATGTCCTATACTACTTACTCTCCTGCTCAAACACGGGGACGAGTTTACCACGGTTTTCACCCCTCCGTCTATACCGCAGCAACACATATTTTTCAATCCCTTTCGAAACGCGCTCTTCGCGCCACAAAGCCGTCCCTAGACGCGTGAGCAATGAGCAGCGAGCTAAAACATATAGCAAACGTAAAAAATAATATAGCGGGGTTAATATATATCGCGCACGTGCGACATGTTTGTCACGAGACGCAAAAAATAATTAAAAAGCGAATGTAACACGAAGACTTCCCAGGAGGTCACACATCCTAGTACAACTCTCGCCCAAGCACGCTTAACTTCGGAGTTCTGATGGGATCCGATGCTTTAGTGCTGGTATGATCGCATCCGACATGTTACCCCCGCCTTCGTCCCTTATGCTTGCCACTCCCAGGTCCACTTCAAAGACGATTGTACATTCTTACTACCATTACAACCGTTGCCTAATAATGGATAATGTCCTATACTACTTACTCTCCCGCTCAAACACGGGGACGAGTTTACCACGGTTTCCACCCCTCCGTCTATACTGCAGCAACACGTATTTTTTGACCCTTTCAGAACGCGCTCTTCACGCCAAAAAGCCGTCCCTAGACGCGTGAGCAATGAGCAGCGAGCTAAAACATATAGCAAACGTAAAAAATAATATAGCGGGGTTAATATATATCGCGCACGTGCGACATGTTTGTCACGAGGCGCAAAAAATAATTAAAAAGGGAATGTAACATGAGGACTTCCCAGGAGGTCACCCATCCTAGTACTACTCTCGCCCAAGCACGCTTAACTTCGAAGTTCTGATGGGATCACAAGCTTTACTGCCATTATGATCGCATCCGGCGTGTTACCCCCGCCTTCGTCCCTTATGCTTGCCACTCCCTGGTCCACTGCAAAGACGATTGTATATTCTTACTACCATTACAACCGTTGCCTAATAATGGATAATGTCCTATACTACTTACTCTCCCGCTCAAACACGGGGACGAGTTTACCACGGTTTCCACCCCTCCGTCTATACCGCAGCAACACGTATTTTTCAACCCCTTTCAGAACGCGCTCTTCGCGCCACAAAGCCGTCCCTAGACGCGTGAGCAATGAGCAGCGAGCTAAAACATATAGCAAACGTAAAAAATAATATAGCGGGGTTAATATATATCGCGCACGTGCGACATGTTTGTCACGAGGCACAAAAAATAATTAAAAAGTGAATGTAACACGAACACTTCCCAGGAGGCCACCCATCCTAGTAATACTCTCGCCCAAGCACGCTTAACTTCGAAGTTCTGATGGGATCCGATGCTTTAGTGCTGGTATGATCGCATCCGACATGTTACCCCTGCCTTCGTACCTTATGCTTGCCACTCCCAGGTCCACTTCAAAGACGATTGTACATTCTTACTACCATTATAACCGTTGCCTAATAATGGATAATGTCCTATACTACTTACTCTCCCGCTCAAACACGGGGACGAGTTTACCACGGTTTCCATCCCTCCGTCTATACTGCAGCAACACGTATTTTTTGACCCTTTCAGAACGCGCTCTTCACGCCAAAAAGCCGTCCCTAGATGCGTGAGCAATGAGCAGCGAGCTAAAACATATAGCAAACATAAAAAATAATATAGCGGGGTTAATATATATCGCGCACGTGCGACATGTTTGTCACGAGGCGCAAAAAATAATTAAAAAGGGAATGTAACACGAGGACTTCCCAGGAGGTCACCCATCCTAGTACTACTATCGCCCAAGCACGCTTAACTTTGAAGTTCTGATGGGATCTGGTGCTTAGGTGCTGGTATGATCGCATCCAACATGTTACTCCCGCCTTCGTCCCTTATGCTTGCCACTGCCAGGTCCACTGCAAAGATGATTGTACTTTGTTACTACCATTACAACCGTTGCCTAATAACGGATAATGTCCTATACTACTTACTCTCACGCTCAAACACGGAAACGAGTTTACCACGGTTTCCATCCCTCACTCTATACCTCAGCAATACGTATTTTTCCACCCCTTTCAGAACACGCTCTTCGCACCACAAAGCCGCCCCTAGACGCGTGAGCAATGAGCAGCGAGCTAAAACATATCGCAAACGTCAAAAATAATATAGCGGGGTTAATATATATCGCGCACGTGGGATATGTTTGTCACGAGGCGGAAAAAATAATTTAAAAGGGAATGCAACACGAGGACTTCCCTGGAGGTCATCCATCCTAGTACTACTCTCGCCCAAGCACGCTTAACTTCGGAGTTCTGATGGGATCCGGTGCTTTAGTGCTGGTATGATCGCATCCGACATGTTACCCCCACCTTCGTCCCTTATGCTTGCCACTCCCAGGTCCACTTCAAAGACGATTATACATTCTTACTACCATTACATCCGTTGCCTAATAATGGATAATGTCCTATACTACTTACTCTCCCGCTCAAACACGGGGACGAGTTTACCACGGTTTCCACCCCTCCGTCTATACCGCAGCAACACGTATTTTTCAACCCCTTTCAGAACGCGCTCTTTGCGCCACAAAGCTGTCCCTAGACGCGTGAGCAATGAGCAGCGAGCTAAAACATATAGCAAACGTAAAAAATAATATAGCGGGGTTAATATATATCGCGCACGTGCGACATGTTTGTCACCAGGCGCAAAAAATAATTAAAAAGTGAATGTAACACGAAGACTTCCCAGGAGGTCACCCATCCTAGTAATACTCTCGCCCAAGCATGCTTAACTTCGAAGTTCTGATGGGATCCGATGCTTTAGTGCTGGTATGATCGCATCCGACATGTTACCCCCGCCTTCGTCCCTTATGCTTGCCACTCCCAGGTCCACTTCAAAGACGATTGTACATTCTTACTACCATTATAACCGTTGCCTAATAATGGATAATGTCCAATACTACTTACTCTCCCGCTCAAACACGGGGACGAGTTTACCACGGTTTCCATCCCTCCGTCTATACTGCAGCAACACGTATTTTTTGACCCTTTCAGAACGCGCTCTTCACGCCAAAAAGCCGTCCCTAGATGCGTGAGCAATGAGCAGCGAGCTAAAACATATAGCAAACATAAAAAATAATATAGCGGGGTTAATATATATCGCGCACGGGCGACATGTTTGTCACGAGGCGCAAAAAAAAATTAAAAAGGGAATGTAACACGAGGACTTCCCAGGAGGTCACCCATCCTAGTACTACTATCGCCCAAGCACGCTTAACTTTGAAGTTGACTTCCCAGGAGGTCACCCATCCTAGTACTACTATCGCCCAAGCACGCTTAACTTTGAAGTTCTGATGGGATCTGGTGCTTAGGTGCTGGTATGATTGCATCCAACATGTTACTCCCGCCTTCGTCCCTAATGCTTGCCACTCCCAGGTCCACTGCAAAGATGATTGTACTTTGTTACTACCATTACAACCGTTGCCTAATAACGGATAATGTCCTATACTACTTACTCTCACGCTCAAACACGGAAACGAGTTTACCAAGGTTTCCATCCCTCACTCTATACCTCAGCAACACGTATTTTTCCACCCCTTTCAGAACACACTCTTCGCACCACAAAGCCGCCCCTAGACGCGTGAGCAATGAGCAGCGAGCTAAAACATATCGCAAACGTCAAAAATAATATAGCGGGGTTAATATATATCGCGCACGTGGGATATGTTTGTCACGAGGCGGAAAAAATAATTTAAAAGGGAATGCAACACGAGGACTTCCCTGGAGGTCATCCATCCTAGTACTACTCTCGCCCAAGCACGCTTAACTTCGGAGTTCTGATGGGATCCGGTGCTTTAGTACTGGTATGATCGCATCCGACATGTTACCCCCACCTTCGTCCCTTATGCTTGCCACTCCCAGGTCCACTTCAAAGACGATTATACATTCTTACTACCATTACATCCGTTGCCTAATAATGGATAATCTCCTATACTACTTACTCTCCCGCTCAAACACGGGGACGAGTTTACCACGGTTTCCACCCCTCCGTCTATACCGCAGCAACACGTATTTTTCAACCCCTTTCAGAACGCGCTCTTCGCGCCACAAAGCCGTCCCTAGACGCGTGAGCAATGAGCAGCGAGCTAAAACATATAGCAAACGTAAAAAATAATATAGCGGGGTTAATATATATCGCGCACGTGCGACATGTTTGTCACGAGGCGCAAAAAATAATTAAAAAGTGAATGTAACACGAAGACTTCCCAGGAGGTCACCCATCCTAGTAATGCTCTCGCCCAAGCACGCTTAACTTCGAAGTTCTGATGGGATCCGATGCTTTAGTGCTGGTATGATCGCATCCGACATGTTACCCCCGCCTTCGTCCCTTATGCTTGCCACTCCCAGGTCCACTTGAAAGACGATTGTACATTCTTACTACCATTACAACCGTTGCCTAATAATGGATAATGTCCTATACTACTTACTCTCCCGCTCAAACACGGAGATCAGTTTATCACGGTTTCCACCCCTCCTCTATACCGCAGCAACACGTATTTTTCCACCCCTTTCAGAACGCACTCTTCGCGCCACAAAGCCGCCCCTAGAGGCGTGAGCAATGAGCAGCGAGCTAAAACATATCGCAAACGTCAAAAATAATATAGCAGGGTTAATATATATCACGCACGTGCGATATGTTTGTCACGAGGCGCAGAAAATAATTTAAAAGGGAATGCAACACGAGGACTTCCCAAGAGGTCATCCATCCTAGTACTACTCTCGGCCAAGCACGCTTAACTTCGGAGTTCTGATGGGATCCGGTGCTTTAGTGCTGTTATGATCGCATCCGACATGTTACCCCCGCCTTAGTCCTTTATGCTTGCCACTCCCAGGTCCACTGCAAAGACGATTGTACATTCTTACTACCATTACAACCGTTACCTAATAATGGATAATGTTCTATACTACTTACTCTCCCGCTCAAACACGGAGACGAGTTTACCACGGTTTCCACCCCTCCCTCTATACCGCAGCAACACATATTTTTCCAGCCCTTTCAGAACGCGCTCTTCGCGCCACAAAGCCGCCCCTAGACGCGTGAGCAATGAGCAGCGAACTAAAATATATCGCAAATGCCAAAAATAATATAGCGGGGTTGACATATATCGCGCACGTGCGATATGTTTGTCACGAGGCGCAAAAAATAATTAAAAAGGGAATGCAACACGAGGACTTCCTAGGAGGTCACCCATCCTAGTACAACTCTCGCCTAAGCACGCTTAACTTCGGAGTTCTGATGGGATCCGATGCCTTAGTGCTGGTATGATCGCATCCGACATGATACCCCCGCCTTCGTCCCTTATGCTTGCCACTCCCAGGTCCACTTCAAAGACGATTGTACATTCTTACTACCATTAAAACCGTTGCCTAATAATGGATAATGTCCTATAATACTTACTCTCCCGCTCAAACACGGGGACGAGTTTACCACGGTTTCCACCCCTCCGTCTATACCGCAGCAACACGTATTTTTTCACCCTTTCAGAACGCGCTCTTCCCACCAAAAAGCCGTCCCTAGATGCGTGAGCAATGAGCAGCGAGCTAAAACATATAGCAAACATAAAAAATAATATAGCGGGGTTAATATATATCGCGCACGTGCGACATGTTTGTCACGAGGCGCAAAAAATAATTAAAAAGGGAATGTAACACGAGGACTTCCCAGGAGGTCACCCATCCTACTACTACTCTCGCCCAAGCAAGCTTAACTTCGAAGTTCTGATAGGATCTGGTGCTTAGGTGCTGGTATGATCGCATCCGACATGTTACTCCCGCCTTCATCCCTTATGCTTGCCACTCCCAGGTCCACTGCAAAGATGATTGTACTTTCTTACTACCATTACAACCGTTGCCTAATAACGGATAATGTCCTATACTACTTACTCTCCCGCTAAAACACGGAAACGAGTTTACCACGGTTTCCATCCCTCCCTCTATACCGCAACAACACGTATTTTTCCACCCCTTTCAGAACACGCTCTTCGCACCACAAAGCCGCCCCTAGACGTGTGAGCATTGAGCAGCGAGCTAAAACATATCGCAAACGTAAAAAATAATATAGCGGGGTTAATATATATCGCGCACGTGCGATATGTTTGTCACGAGGCGCAAAAAATAATTTAAAAGGGAATGCAACGCGAGGACTTCCCTGGAGGTCATCCATCCCAGTACTACTCTCGCCCAAGCACGCTTAACTTCGGAGTTCTGATGGGATCCGGTGCTTTAGTGCTGGTATGATCGCATTCGACATGTTAGCCCCACCTTCGTCCCTTATGCTTGCCACTCCCAGGTCCACTTCAAAGACGATTATACATTCTTACTACCATTACATCCGTTGCCTAATAATGGATAATGTCCTATACTAATTACTCTCCCGCTCAAACACGGGGACGAGTTTACCACGGTTTCCACCCCTCCGTCTATACCGCTGCAACACGTATTTTTCAACCCCTTTCAGAACGCGCTCTTCGCGCCACAAAGCCGTCCCTAGACGCGTGAGCAATGAGCAGCGAGCTAAAACATATAGCAAACGTAAAAAATAATATAGCGGGGTTAATATATATCGCGCACGTGCGACATGTTTGTCACGAGACGCAAAAAATAATTAAAAAGCGAATGCAACACGAAGACTTCCCAGGAGGTCACCCATCCTAGTACAACTCTCGCCTAAGCACGCTTAACTTCGGAGTTCTGATGGGATCCAATGCTTTTGTGCTGGTATGATCGCATCCGACATGTTACCCCCGCCTTCGTCCCTTATGCTTGCCACTCCCAGGTCCACTTCAAAGACGATTGTACATTTTTACTACCATTACAACCGTTGCCTAATAATGGATAATGTCCTGTACTACTTACTCTCCCGCTCAAACACGGGAAAGAGTTTACCACGGTTTCCACCCCTCCGTCTGTACCGCAGCAACACCTATTTTTTCACCCTTTCATAACGCGCTCTTCGCACCAAAAAGCCGTCCCAAGGTGCGTGAGCAATGAGCAGCGAGCTAAAACCTATAGCAAACGTAAAAAATAATATAGCGGGGTTAATATATATCGCGCACGTGCGACATGTTTGTCACGAGGCGCAAAAAATAATTAAAAAGGGAATGTAACACGAGGACTTCCCAGGAGGTCACCCATCCTAGTACTACTCTCCCCCAGTACTACTCTCGCCCAAGCACGCTTTACTTCGAAGTTTTGATGGGATCTGGTGCTTAGGTGCTGGTATGATCGCATCCGACATGTTACTCCCGCCTTCATCCCTTATGCTTGCCACTCCCAGGTCCACTGCAAAGAGGATTGTACTTTCTTACTACCATTACAACCGTTGGCTAATAACGGATAATGTCCTATACTACTCACTCTCCCGCTCAAACACGGAAACGAGTTTACCACGGTTTCCATCCCTCACTCTATACCGCAGCAACACGTATTTTTTCACCCCTTTCAGAACACGCTCTTCGCACCACAAAGCCACCCCTAGACACGTGAGCAATGAGCAGCGAGCTAAAACATATCGCAAACGTCAAAAATAATATAGCGGGGTTAATATATATCGCGCATGTGCGATATGTTTGTCACGAGGCGCAAAAAATAATTTAAAAGGGAATGCAACACGAGGACTTCCCTGGAGGTCATCCATCCTAGTACTACTCTCGCCCAAGCACGCTTAACTTCGGAGTTCTGATGGGATCCGGTGCTTTAGTGCTGGTATGATCGCATCCGACATGTTACCCCCACCTTCGTCCCTTATGCTTGCCACTCCCAGGTCCACTTCAAAGACGATTATACATTCTTACTACCATTACATCCGTTGCCTAAAAATGGATAATGTCCTATACTACTTACTCTCCCGCTCGAACACGGGGACTAGTTTACCACGGTTTCCACCCCTCCGTCTATACCGCAGCAACACGTATTTTTCAACCCCTTTCAGAACGCGCTCTTCGCACCACAAAGCCATCCCTAGACGCGTGAGCAATGAGCAGCGAGCTAAAACATATAGCAAACGTAAAAAATAATATAGCGGGGTTTATATATATCGCGCACGTGCGACATGTTTGTCACGAGGCGCAAAAAATAATTAAAAAGCGAATGTAACACGAAGAATTCCCAAGAGGTCACCCATCCTAGTACTACTCTCGCCCAAGCACACTTAACTTCGGAGTTCTGATGGGATCCGATGCTTTAGTGCTGGTATGATCGCATCCGACATGTTACCCCCGCCTTCGTCCCTTATGCATGCCACTCCCAGGTCCACTTCAAAGATGATTGTCCATTCTTACTACCATTACAACCGTTGCCTAATAATGGATAATGTCCTATACTACTTACTCTCCCGCTCAAACACGGGGACGAGTTTACCACGGTTTCCACCCCTCCCTCTATACCACAGCAACACGTATTTTTTCACCCTTTCAGAACGCGCTCTTCGCACCAAAAAGCCGTCCCTAGATGCGTGAGCAATGAGCAGCGAGCTAAAACATATAGCAAACGTAAAAAATAATATAGCGGGGTTAATATATATCGCGCACGTGCGACATGTTTGTCACGAGGCGCAAAAAATAATTAAAAAGGGAATGTAACACGAGGACTTCCCAGGAGGTCACCCATCCTACTACTACTCTCGCCCAGTACTACTCTCGCCCAAGCAAGCTTAACTTCGAAGTTCTGATAGGATCTGGTGCTTAGGTGCTGGTATGATCGCATCCGACATGTTACTCCCGCCTTCATCCCTTATGCTTGCCACTCCCAGGTCCACTGCAAAGATGATTGTACTTTCTTACTACCATTACAACCGTTGCCTAATAACGGATAATGTCCTATACTACTTACTCTCCCGCTCAAACACGGAAACGAGTTTACCACGGTTTCCATCCCTCACTCTATACCGCAGCAACACGTATTTTTCCACCCCTTTCAGAACACGCTCTTCGCACCACAAAGCCGCCCCTAGACGCGTGAGCAATGAGCAGCGAGCTAAAACAGATCGCAAACGTCAAAAATAATATAGCGGGGTTAATATATATCGCGCACGTGCGATATGTTTGTCACGAGGCGCAAAAAATAATTTAAAAGGGAATGCAACACGAGGACTTCCCTGGAGGTCATCCATCCTAGTACTACTCTCGCCCAAGCACGCTTAACTTCGGAGTTCTGATGGGATCCGGTGCTTTAGTGCTGGTATGATCGCATCCGACATGTTACCGCCACCTTCTTCCCTTATGCTTGCCACTCCCAGGTCCACTTCAAAGACGATTATACATTCTTACTACCATTACATCCATTGCCTAATAATGGATAATGTCCTATACTACTTACTCTCCCGCTCAAACACGGGGACTAGTTTACCACGGTTTCCACCCCTCCGTCTATACCGCAGCAACACGTATTTTTCAACCCCTTTCAGAACGCGCTCTTCGCACCACAAAGCCGTCCCTAGACGCGTGAGCAATGAGCAGCGAGCTAAAACATATAGCAAACGTAAAAAATAATATAGCGGGGTTCATATATATCGCGCACGTGCGACATGTTTGTCACGAGGCGCAAAAAATAATTAAAAAGCGAATGTAACACGAAGACTTCCCAAGAGGTCACCCATCCTAGTACTACTCTCGCCCAAGCACGCTTAACTTCGGAGTTCTGATGGGATCCGATGCTTTAGTGCTGGTATGATCGCATCCGACATGTTACCCCCGCCTTCGTCCCTTATGCTTGCCACTCCCAGGTCCACTTCAAAGATGATTGTACATTCTTACTACCATTACAACCGTTGCCTAATAATGGATAATGTCCTATACTACTTACTCTCCCTCTCAAACACGGGGACGAGTTTACCACGGTTTCCACCCCTCCGTCTATACCGCAGCAGCACGTATTTTTTCACCCTTTCAGAACGCGCTCTTCGCACCAAAAAGCCGTCCCAAGATGCGTGAGCAATGAGCAGCGAGCTAAAACCTATAGCAAACGTAAAAAATAATATAGCGGGGTTAATATATATCGCGCACGTGCGACATGTTTGTCACGAGGCGCAAAAAATAATTAAAAAGGGAATGTAACACGAGGACTTCCCAGGAGGTCAACCATCCTAGTACTACTCTCGCCCAGTACTACTCTCGCCCAAGCACGCTTAACTTCGAAGTTTTGATGGGATCTGGTGCTTAGGTGCTGGTATGATCGCATCCGACATGTTACTCCCGCCTTCATCCCTTATGCTTGCCACTCCCAGGTCCACTGCAAAGATGATTGTACTTTCTTACTACCATTACAACCATTGCCTAATAACGGATAATGTCCTATACTACTTACTGTCCCGCTCAAACACGGAAACGAGTTTACCACGGTTTCCATCCCTCACTCTATACCGCAGCAACACATATTTTTCCACCCCTTTCAGAACACGCTCTTCGCACCACAAAGCCGCCCCTAGACGCGTGAGCAATGAGCAGCGAGCTAAAACATATCGCAAACGTCAAAAATAATATAGCGGGGTTAATATATATCGCGCACGTGCGATATGTTTGTCACGAGGCGCAAAAAATAATTTAAAAGGGAATGCAACACGAGGACTTCCCTGGAGGTCATCCATCCTAGTACTACTCTCGCCCAAGCACGCTTAACTTCGGAGTTCTGATGGGATCCGGTGCTTTAGTGTTGGTATGATCGCATCTGACATGTTACCCCCACCTTCGTCCCTTATGCTTGCCACTCCCAGGTCCACTTCAAAGACGATTATACATTCTTACTACCATTACATCCGTTGCCTAATAATGGATAATGTCCTATACTACTTACTCTCCCGCTCAAACACGGGGACGAGTTTACCACGGTTTTCACCCCTCCGTCTATACCGCAGCAACACGTATTTTTCAACCCCTTTCAGAACGCGCTCTTCGCGCCACAAAGCCGTCCCTAGACGCGTGAGCAATGAGCAGCGAGCTAAAACATATAGCAAACGTAAAAAATAATATAGCGGGGTTAATACATATCGCGCACGTGCGACATGTTTGTCACGAGGCGCAAAAAATAGTTAAAAAGGGAATGTAACACGTTGACTTCCCAGGAGGTCACCCATCCTAGTACTACTCTCGCCCAGTACTACTCTCGCCCAAGCACGCTTAACTTCGAAGTTTTGATGGGATCTGGTGCTTAGGTGCTGGTATGATCGCATCCGACATGTTACTCCCGCCTTCATCCCTTATGCTTGCCACTCCCAGGTCCACTGCAAAGATGATTGTACTTTCTTACTACCATTACAACCGTTGCCTAATAACGGATAATGTCCTATACTACTTACTCTCCCGCTCAAACACGGAAACGAGTTTACCACGGTTTCCATCCCTCACTCTATACCGCAGCAACACATATTTTTCCACCCCTTTCAGAACACGCTCTTCGCACCACAAAGCCGCCCCTAGACGCGTGAGCAATGAGCAGCGAGCTAAAACAGATCGCAAACGTCAAAAATAATATAGCGGGGTTAATATATATCGCGCACGTGCGATATGTTTGTCACGAGGCGCAAAAAATAATTTAAAAGGGAATGCAACACGAGGACTTCCCTGGAGGTCATCCATCCTAGTACTACTCTCGCCCAAGCACGCTTAACTTCGGAGTTCTGATGGGATCCGGTGCTTTAGTGCTGGTATGATCGCATCCGACATGTTACCGCCACCTTCTTCCCTTATGCTTGCCACTCCCAGGTCCACTTCAAAGACGATTATACATTCTTACTACCATTACATCCATTGCCTAATAATGGATAATGTCCTATACTACTTACTCTCCCGCTCAAACACGGGGACGAGTTTACCACGGTTTCCACCCCTCCCTCTATACCACAGCAACACGTATTTTTTCACCCTTTCAGAACGCGCTCTTCGCACCAAAAAGCCGTCCCAAGATGCGTGAGCAATGAGCAGCGAGCTAAAACCTATAGCAAACGTAAAAAATAATATAGCGGGGTTAATATATATCGCGCACGTGCGACATGTTTGTCACGAGGCGCAAAAAATAATTAAAAAGGGAATGTAACACGAGGACTTCCCAGGAGGTCAACCATCCTAGTACTACTCTCGCCCAGTACTACTCTCGCCCAAGCACGCTTAACTTCGAAGTTTTGATGGGATCTGGTGCTTAGGTGCTGGTATGATCGCATCCGACATGTTACTCCCGCCTTCATCCCTTATGCTTGCCACTCCCAGGTCCACTGCAAAGATGATTGTACTTTCTTACTACCATTACAACCATTGCCTAATAACGGATAATGTCCTATACTACTTACTGTCCCGCTCAAACACGGAAACGAGTTTACCACGGTTTCCATCCCTCACTCTATACCGCAGCAACACATATTTTTCCACCCCTTTCAGAACACGCTCTTCGCACCACAAAGCCGCCCCTAGACGCGTGAGCAATGAGCAGCGAGCTAAAACATATCGCAAACGTCAAAAATAATATAGCGGGGTTAATATATATCGCGCACGTGCGATATGTTTGTCACGAGGCGCAAAAAATAATTTAAAAGGGAATGCAACACGAGGACTTCCCTGGAGGTCATCCATCCTAGTACTACTCTCGCCCAAGCACGCTTAACTTCGGAGTTCTGATGGGATCCGATGCTTTAGTGCTGGTATGATCGCATCCGACATGTTACCCCCGCCTTCGTCCCTTATGCTTGCCACTCCCAGGTCCACTTCAAAGATGATTGTACATTCTTACTACCATTACAACCGTTGCCTACTAATGGATAATGTCCTATACTACTTACTCTCCCGCTCAAACACGGGGACGAGTTTACCACGGTTTCCACCCCCCCC
>CM022301.1:88790217-88803229 GCA_011799875.1 Thinopyrum elongatum | reverse complement strand
GGAAGGAAACCGTGGTAAATCGTCCCGTGTTTGAGCGGAGAGTGGAGTGAGAGTAAGTAGATAGGACATATATTATTAGGCAACGGTTGTAATGGTAGTAAGAATGTACAATTCTTTGAAGGACCTGGGAGTGGCAAGCATAAGGGACGAAGGCGGGGGGTAACATGTCGGATGCGATCATACCCACTAAAGCATCGGATCCCAAGAACTCCGAAGTTAAGCGTGCTTGGGCGAGAGTAGCACTAGGATGGGTGACCTCCTGGGAAGTCTCGTGTTACATTCCTTTTTAATATTTTTTTGCGCCTCGTGAAAAACATGTCGCACGTGCGCGATAATATTAACCCCGCTATATTTTTGCGTTTGCGATATGTTTTAGCGCTGCTCATTGCTCACGCGTCTAGGGGGGCTTTGTGGTGCGAGAGCGTGTTCTGAAAGGGGTGGAAAAATACGTGTTGCTGCGGTATAGAGGAGGGATGAAAACCGTGGTAAACTCGTTTCCGTGTTTGAGCGGGGAGAGTAGAGAGTAAGTATAGGACATTATCCGTTATTAGGCAACGGTTGTAATGGTAGAAGAAAGTACAATCATCTTTGCAGTGGACCTGGGAGTGGCAAGCATAAGGGAGAAGGCGGGGTAACATGTCGGATGCGATCATACCAGCACCTAAGCCCAGATCCCATCAAAACTTCGAAGTTAAGCGTCTGGGCGGAGAGTATGGGCGAGAGTAGTACTAGGATGGGTGACTCCTGGGAAGTCACGTGTTACATTCCCTTTTTAACTATTTTTTGCGCTCGTGACAAACATGTCGCACGTGCGCGATATGTAAACCCCGCTATATTATTTTTTACGTTTGCTATATGTTTTAGCTCGCTGCTCATTGCTCACGCGCTTAGGACGGCTTGTGGCGCGAAGAGCGTTCTCTGAAAGGGGGTGAAAAATACGTGTTGCTGCGGTATAGAAGGAGGGGTGGAAACCGTGGTAAACTCGTCCCCGTGTTTGAGCGGGAGAGTAAGTAGTATAGGACATTATCCATTATTAGGCAACGGATGTAATGGTAGTAAGAATGTATAATCGTCTTTGAAGTGGACCTGGGAGTGGCAAGCATAAGGGACGAAGGTGGGGGTAACATGTGATGCGATCATACCACACTAAAGCACCGGATCCATCAGAACTCCGAAGTTAAGCGTGCTTGGGCGAGAGTAGTACTAGGATGGTGACCTCCGGGAAGTCCTCGTTGGCATTCCCTTTTAATTATTTTTGCGCCTCGTGACAAACATATCGCACGTGCGCGGATATATTAACCCCGCTATATTATTTTTGACGTTTGCGATATGTTTTAGCTCGCTGCTCATTGCTCACGCGTCTAGGGGCGGCTTTGTGGTGCGAAGAGCGGTTCTGAAAGGGGTGGAAAAATATGTGTTGCGCGGTATAGAGAGGGATGGAAACCGTGGTAAACTTGTCTTCGTTGTTGACGGGGAGAGTAAGTAGTATAGGACATTATCCTTATTAGGCAAGATGGTTGTAATGGTAGTAAGAAAGTACATCATCTTTGCATGTGGACCTGGGAGTGGCAAGCATAAGGGATGAAGGCGGGAGTAACAGTCGGATGCGATCATCCAGCACCTAAGCACCAGGATCCCATCAAACTTCGAAGTTAAGCGTGCTTGGGCGAGAGTAGTATGGCGAGAGTAGTACTAGGATGGTTGACCTCCTGGGAAGTCCTCGTACATTCCCTTTTAATTATTTTTTGAGCCCCGTGACAAACAGTCGCACGTGCGCGATATATATTAACCCCGCTATATTATTTTTACGTTTGCTATAGGTTTTAGCTCGCTGCTCATTGTCACGCATCTTGGGACGGCTTTTGGTGCGAAGAGCGCGTTCTGAAAGGGTGAAAATACGTGCTGCTGCGGTCCACCCCCCCCCCCCGTCTATACCGCAGCAACACCTATTTTTTGACCCTTTCAGAACGCGCTCTTCACGCCAAAAAGCCGTCCCTAGACGCGTGAGCAATGAGCAGCGAGCTAAAACATATAGCAAACGTAAAAAATAATATAGCGGGGTTAATATATATCGCGCACGTGCGACATGTTTGTCACGAGGCGCAAAAAATAATTTAAAAGGGAATGCAACACGAGGACTTCCCTGGAGGTCATCCATCCTAGTACTACTCTCGCCCAAGCACGCTTAACTTCGGAGTTCTGATGGGATCCGGTGCTTTAGTGCTGGTATGATCGCATCCGACATGTTACCCCCACCTTCGTCCCTTATGCTTGCCACTCCCAGGTCCACTTCAAAGACGATTTTACATTCTTACTACCTTTACATCCGTTGCCTAATAATGGATAATGTCCTATACTACTTACTCTCCCGCTCAAACACGGGGACTTTTTTACCACGGTTTCCACCCCTCCGTCTATACCGCAGCAACACGTATTTTTCAACCCCTTTCAGAACGCGCTCTTCGCACCACAAAGCCATCCCTAGACGCGTGAGCAACGAGCAGCAAGCTAAAACATATTGCAAACGTAAAAAATAATATAGCGGGGTTTATATATATCGCGCACGTGCGACATGTTTGTCACGAGGCGCAAAAAATAATTAAAAAGCGAATGTAACACGAAGACTTCCCAAGAGGTCACCCATCCTAGTACTACTCTCGCCCAAGCACGCTTAACTTCGGAGTTCTGACGGGATCCGATGCTTTAGTGCTGGTATGATCGCATCCGACATGTTACCCCCGCCTTCGTCCCTTATGCTTGACACTCCCAGGTCCACTTCAAAGATGATTGTACATTCTTACTTCCATTACAACCGTTGCCTAATAATGGATAATGTCCTATACTACTTACTCTCCCGCTCAAACACAGGGACGAGTTTACCACGGTTTCCACCCCTCCGTCTATACCGCAGCAACACGTATTTTTTCACCCTTTCAGAACGCGCTCTTCGCACCAAAAAGCCGTCCCAAGATGCGTGAGCAATGAGCAGCGAGCTAAAACCTATAGCAAACGTAAAAAAAAATATAGCGGGGTTAATATATATCGCGCACGTGCGACATGTTTGTCACGAGGCGCAAAAAATAGTTAAAAAGGGAATGTAACACGTTGATTTCCCAGGAGGTCACCCATCCTAGTACTACTCTCGCCCAGTACTACTCTCGCCCAAGCACGCTTAACTTCGAAGTTTTCATGGGATCTGGTGCTTAGGTGCTGGTATGATCGCATCCGACATGTTACTCCCGCCTTCATCCCTTATGCTTGCCACTCCCAGGTCCACTGCAAAGATGATTGTACTTTCTTACTACCATTACAACCGTTGCCTAATAACGGATAATGTCCTATACTACTTACTCTCCCGCTCAAACACGGAAACGAGTTTACCACGGTTTTCATCCCTCACTCTATACCGCAGCAACACGTATTTTTCCATCCCTTTCAGAACGCGCTCTTCGCACCACAAAGTCGTCCCTAGACGCGTGAGCAATGAGCAGCGAGCAAAAACATGTTGCAAACGGCAAAAATAATATAGCGGGTATACTATATACCGCGCACATGCGATATGTTTATCACGAGGCGCAAAAAATATTTAAAAAGGGAATGCAACACGACGACTTCCCAGGAGGTCACCCATCCTAGTACTACTCTCGCCCAAGCATGCTTAACTTCGGAGTTCTGATGGGATCCGGTGCTTTAGTGCTGGTATGATTGCATCCGACATGTTACCCCCGCCTTCGTCCCTTATGCTTGCCACTCCCTGGTCCACTGCAAAGACGACTGTACATTCTTACTACCATTACAACCGTTGCCTAATAATGGATAATGTCCTATGCTACTTACTCTCCCACTCAAACACGGAGACCAGTTTACCATGGTTTCCACCCCTCCCTCTATACCGCAGCACCACGTATTTTCCCACCCATTCAGAACGCGCTCTTCGTGCCACAAAGCCAACCCTAGACGCGTGAGCAATGAGCAGCGATCTAAAACATATCGCAAACGTCAAAAATAATATAGCGGGGTTAATATATATCGCGCATGTGCGATATGTTTTCACGAGGCGCAAAAAATAATTAAAAAGGGAATGCAACACGAAGACTTCCCAGGAGGTCACCCATCCTAGTACTACTCCCGCCCAAGCACGCTTAACTTCGGAGTTCTGATGGGATCCGGTGCTTTAGTGCTGGTATGATCGCATCCGACATGTTACCCCCGCCTTCGTCCCTTATGCTTGCCACTCCCAGGTCCACTCCAAAGACTACTGTACATTCTTACTACGATTACAACCGATGCCTACTAATGGATAATGTCCTATACTACTCACTCTCCCGCTCAAACACGGGGACGAGTTTACCACGGTTTCCACCCCTCCCTCTATACCGCAGCAACACGTATTTTTTCACCCTTTCAGAACGCGCTCTTCGGACCAAAAAGCCAACCCTAGATGCGTGAGCAATGAGCAGTGAGCTAAAACATATAGCAAACGTAAAAAATAATATAGCGGGGTTAATATATATCGCGCACATGCGACATGTTTGTCACGAGGCGCAAAAAAAAATTAAAAAGGGAATGTAACACGAGGACTTCCCAGGAGGTCACCCATCCTAGTACTACTCTCGCCCAGTACTACTCTCGCCCAAGCAAGCTTAACTTCGAAGTTCTGATGGGATCTGGTGCTTAGGTGCTGGTATGATCGCATCCGACATGTTACTCCCGCCTTCATCCCTTATGCTTGCCACTCCCAGGTCCACTGCAAAGATGATTGTACTTTCTTACTACCATTACAACCGTTGCCTAATAACGGATAATGTCCTATACTACTTACTCTCCCGCTAAAACACGGGGACGAGTTTACCACGGTTTCCACCCCTCCGTCTATACCGCAGCAACACGTATTTTTCAACCCCTTTCAGAACGCGCTCTTCGCACCACAAAGCCGTCCCTAGACGCGTGAGCAACGAGCAGCAAGCTAAAACAATCTAGTACTACTCTCGCCCAGTACTACTCTCGCCCAAGCAAGCTTAACTTCGAAGTTCTGATGGGATCTGGTGCTTAGGTGCTGGTATGATCGCATCCGACATGTTACTCCCGCCTTCATCCCTTATGCTTGCCACTCCCAGGTCCACTGCAAAGATGATTGTACTTTCTTACTACCATTACAACCGTTGCCTAATAACGGATAATGTCCTATACTACTTACTCTCCCGCTCAAACACGGGGACGAGTTTACCACGGTTTCCACCCCTCCGTCTATACCGCAGCAACACGTATTTTTTCACCCTTTCAGAACGCGCTCTTCGCACCAAAAAGCCAACCCTAGATGCGTGAGCAATGAGCAGTGAGCTAAAACATATAGCAAACGTAAAAAATAATATAGCGGGGTTAATATATATCGCGCACGTGCGACATGTTTGTCACGAGGCGCAAAAAAAAATTAAAAAGGGAATGTAACACGAGGACTTCCCAGGAGGTCACCCATCCTAGTACTACTCTCGCCCAGTACTACTCTCGCCCAAGCAAGCTTAACTTCGAAGTTCTGATGGGATCTGGTGCTTAGGTGCTGGTATGATCGCATCCGACATGTTACTCCCGCCTTCATCCCTTATGCTTGCCACTCCCAGGTCCACTGCAAAGATGATTGTACTTTCTTACTACCATTACAACCGTTGCCTAATAACGGATAATGTCCTATACTACTTACTCTCGCCCAAGCATGCTTAACTTCGGAGTTCTGATGGGATCCGGTGCTTTAGTGCTGGTATGATCGCATCCGACATGTTACCCCCGCCTTCGTCCCTTTTGCTTGCCACTCCCTGGTCCAATGCAAAGACGACTGTACATTCTTACTACCATTACAACCGTTGCCTAATAATGGATAATGTCCTATGCTACTTACTCTCCCGCTAAAACACGGAGACCAGTTTACAACTGTTTCCACCCCTCCCTCTATACCGCAGCAACACGTATTTTTCCATCCCTTTCAGAACGCGCTCTTCGCACCACAAAGTCGTCCCTAGACGCGTGAGCAATGAGCAGCGAGCAAAAACATGTTGCAAACGGCAAAAATAATATAGCGGGTATACTATATACCGCGCACATGCGATATGTTTATCACGAGGCGCAAAAAATATTTAAAAAGGGAATGCAACACGACGACTTCCCAGGAGGTCACCCATCCTAGTACTACTCTCGCCCAAGCATGCTTAACTTCGGAGTTCTGATGGGATCCGGTGCTTTAGTGCTGGTATGATTGCATCCGACATGTTACCCCCGCCTTCGTCCCTTATGCTTGCCACTCCCTGGTCCACTGCAAAGACGACTATACATTCTTACGACCATTACAACCGTTGCCTAATAATGGATAATGTCCTATGCTACTTACTCTCCCACTCAAACACGGAGACCAGTTTACCATGGTTTCCACCCCTGCCTCTATACCGCAGCACCACGTATTTTCCCACCCATTCAGAACGCGCTCTTCGTGCCACAAAGCCAACCCTAGACGCGTGAGCAATGAGCAGCGAGCTAAAACATGTCGCACACGCCAAAAATAATATAGCGTGGTTACTATATATCGCGCATGTGCGATATGTTTGTCACGAGGCTCAAAAAATATTTAAAAAGGGAATGCAACACGACGACTTCCCAGGAGGTCACCCATCCTAGTACTACTCCCGCCCAAGCATGCTTAACTTCGGAGTTCTGATGGGATCCGGTGCTTTAGTGCTGGTATGATCGCATCCGACATGTTACCCCCGCCTTCGTCCCTTATGCTTGCCACTCCCAGGTCCACTCCAAAGACTACTGTACATTCTTACTACCATTACAATCGATGCCTAATAATGGATAACGTCCTATACTACTCACTCTCCCGCTCAAACAAGGAGACCAGTTTACCACGGTTTCCACCCCTCCCTCTATACCGCAGCAACACGTATTTTTCCACCCCTTTCAGAATGCGCTCTTCGCGCCACAAAGCCGCACCTAGACGCATGAGCAATGTGCTGCGAGCAAAAACATGTCGCAAACGCAAAAAATAATGTAGCGGGGTTACTATATATCGCGCACGTGCGATATGTTTGTCACGAGGCACAAAAAATAATTAAAAAGGGAATGCAACACGAGGACTTCCCAGGAGGCCACCCATCCTAGTACTACTCTCGCCCAAGCACGCTTAACTTCGGAGTTCTGATGGGATCCGGTGCTTTAGTGTTGGTATGATCGCATCCGACATGTTACCCCCGCCTTCGTCCCTTATGCTTGCCACTCCCAGGTCCACTGCAAAGACGACTGTACATTCTTACTACCATTACAACCGTTGCCTAATAATGGATAATGTCCTATACTGCTTACTCTCCCGCTCAAACACGGAGACCAGTTTACCACGGTTTCCACCCCTCCCTCTATACCGCAGCAACACGTATTTTTCCACCCCTTTCAGAACGCGCTCTTCGCGCCACAAAGCCGGCCCTAGACGCGTGAGCAATGAGCAGTGAGCCAAAACATGTCGCAAACACCAAAAAAAATATAGCGGGGTTACAATATATCGCGCACGTGCGATATGTTTGTCGTGAGGCGCAAAAAATAATTAAAAAGGGAATGCAAGACGAGGGCTTCCCAGGAGGTCACCCATCCTAGTACTACTCTCGCCCAAGCATGCTTAACTTCGGAGTTCTGATGGGATCCGGTGCTTTCGTGCTGGTATGATTGCATCCTACATGTTACCCCCGCCTTCGTCCCTTATGCTGGCCACTCCCAGGTCCACTGCAAAGACAACTGTACATTCAGACTACTATTACAACTGTTGCCTAATAGTGAATAATGTCCTGTACTGCTTACTCTCCCGCTCAAACACGGAGACCAGTTTACCACGGTTTCCACCCCTCCCTCTATACCGCGGCAACACGTATTTTCCCACCCCTTTCAGAACGCGCTCTTCGCGCCACAAAGCCGCCCCTATACGCGTGAGCAATGAGCAGCGAGCTAAAACATGTCGCAAACGCCAAAAATAATATAGCGGGGTTTCTATATATCGCGCACGTGCGATATGTTTGTCACGAGGCGCAAAAAATAATTAAAAAGGGAATGTAACATGAGGACTTCCCAGGAGGTCACCCATCCTAGTACTACTCTCGCCCAAGCAAGCTTAACTTCGGAGTTCTGATGGGATCCGGTGCTTTAGTGCTGGTATGATCGCATCCGACATGTTACCCCCGCCTTCGTCCCTTATGCTTGCCACTCCCAGGTCCACTGCAAAGACGACTGTACATTCTTACTACCATTACAACCGTTGCCTAATAATGGATAATGTCCTATACTGCTTACTCTCCTGCTCAAACACGGAGACCAGTTTACCCCGGTTTCCCCCTCCCTCTATACCGCAGCAACACGTATTTTTCCACGAGTTGCTTTTCCAGTATTCCCACCCATGCCACTTTTCCAATAGTCCCATCAGTGCCACTATTCCCACCCTTGCCACTTTTCCACTTGTTCCATCATTACCACTTTTCCACTATTCCCACCCATGCCACTATGTACATACGAAAACAAACCTTGCCACTATAGATGGTACACTATATTACCCTACCACTTTCCCACACGCGCCACTTTTCCACCATTGACAAACATTGTCTACCACGTACTCAACTACTTTCTCCGTTTTACCACGCTTGCCACTCCCAGGTCCACTGCAAAGACGACTGTACATTCTTACTACCATTACAACCGTTGCCTAATAATGGATAATGTCCTATACTGCTTACTCTCCCGCTCAAACACGGAGACCAGTTTACCACGGTTTCCACCCCTCCCTCTATACCGCAGCAACACGTATTTTTCCACCCCTTTCAGAACGCGCTCTTCGCGCCACAAAGCCGGCCCTAGACGCATGAGCAATGAGCAGCGAGCCAAAACATGTCGCAAACGCCAAAAATAATATAGCGGGGTTACTATATATCGCGCACGTGCGATATGTTTGTCATGAGGCGCAAAAAATAATTAAAAAGGGAATGCAAGACGAGGGCTTCCCAGGAGGTCACCCATCCTAGTACTACTCTCGCCCAAGCATACTCTCGCCCAAGCATGCTTAACTTCGGAGTTCTGATGGGATCCGGTGCTTTAGTGCTGGTATGATCGCATCCGACATGTTACCCCCGCCTTCGTCCCTTATGCTTGCCACTCCCAGGTCCACTCCAAAGACTACTGTACATTCTTACTACCATTACAATCGATGCCTAATAATGGATAATGTCCTATACTACTCACTCTCCCGCTCAAACAAGGAGACCAGTTTACCATGGTTTCCACCCCTCCCTCTATACCGCAGCAACACGTATTTTTCCATCCCTTTCAGAATGCGCTCTTCGCACCACAAAGTCGTCCCTAGACGCGTGAGCAATGAGCAGCGAGCAAAAACATGTTGCAAACGGCAAAAATAATATAGCGGGTATACTATATACCGCGCACATGCGATATGTTTATCACGAGGCGCAAAAAATATTTAAAAAGGGAATGCAACACGACGACTTCCCAGGAGGTCACCCATCCTAGTACTACTCTCGCCCAAGCATGCTTAACTTCGGAGTTCTGATGGGATCCGGTGCTTTAGTGCTGGTATGATTGCATCCGACATGTTACCCCCGCCTTCGTCCCTTATGCTTGCCACTCCCTGGTCCACTGCAAAGACGACTGTACATTCTTACTACCATTACAACCGTTGCCTAATAATGGATAATGTCCTATGCTACTTACTCTCCCACTCAAACACGGAGACCAGTTTACCATGTTTTCCACCCGTCCCTCTATACCGCAGCACCACGTATTTTCCCACCCATTCAGAACGCGCTCTTCGTGCCACAAAGCCAACCCTAGATGCGTGAGCAATGAGCAGCGAGCTAAAACATGTCGCACACGCCAAAAATAATATAGCGTGGTTACTATATATCGCGCATGTGCGATATGTTTGTCACGAGGCGCAAAAAATATTTAAAAAGGGAATGCAACACGACGACTTCCCAGGAGGTCACCCATCCTAGTACTACTCCCGCCCAAGCATGCTTAACTTCAGAGTTCTGATGGGATCCGGTGCTTTAGTGCTGGTATGATCGCATCCGACATGTTACCCCCGCCTTCGTCCCTTATGCTTGCCACTCCCAGGTCCACTCCAAAGACTACTGTACATTCTTACTACCATTACAATCGATGCCTAATAATGGATAATGTCCTATACTACTCACTCTCCCGCTCAAACAAGGAGACCAGTTTACCACGGTTTCCACCCCTCCCTCTATACCGCAGCAACACGTATTTTTCCACCCCTTTAAGAATGCGCTCTTCGCGCCACAAAGCCGCACCTAGACGCGTGAGCAATGTGCTGCGAGCTAAAACATGTCGCAAACGCAAAAAATAATGTAGCGGGTTACTATATATCGCGCACGTGCGATATGTTTGTCACAAGGCACAAAAAATAATTAAAAAGGGAATGCAACACGAGGACTTCCCAGGAGGCCACCCATCCTAGTACTACTCTCGCCCAAGCACGCTTAACTTCGGAGTTCTGATGGGATCCGGTGCTTTAGTGTTGGTATGATCGCATCCGACATGTTACCCCCGCCTTCGTCCCTTATGCTTGCCACTCCCAGGTCCACTGCAAAGACGACTGTACATTCTTACTACCATTACAACCGTTGCCTAATAATGGATAATGTCCTATACTGCTTACTCTCCCGCTCAAACACGGAGACCAGTTTACCACGGTTTCCACCCCTCCCTCTATACCGCAGCAACACGTATTTTTCCACCCCTTTCAGAACGCGCTCTTCGCGCCACAAAGCCGGCCCTAGACGCATGAGCAATGAGCAGCGAGCCAAAACATGTCGCAAACGGCAAAAATAATATAGCGGGGTTACTATATATCGCGCACGTGCGATATGTTTGTCATGAGGCGCAAAAAATAATTAAAAAGGGAATGCAAGACGAGGGCTTCCCAGGAGGTCACCCATCCTAGTACTACTCTCGCCCAAGCATACTCTCGCCCAAGCATGCTTAACTTCGGAGTTCTGATGGGATCCGGTGCTTTAGTGCTGGTATGATCGCATCCGACATGTTACCCCCGCCTTCGTCCCTTATGCTTGCCACTCCCAGGTCCACTCCAAAGACTACTGTACTTCTTACTACCATTTACAATCGATGCCTAATAATGGATAATGTCCTATACTACTCACTCTCCCTCTCGCTCAACAAGGAGACCAGTTTACCATGGTTTCCACCCCTCCCTCTATACCGCAAGCAACACTATTTTTCCATCCCTTTCAGAATGCGCTCTTCGCACCACCAAGTCGTCCCTAGACGTTGAGCAATGACAGCGAGCAAAACATGTTGCAAACGCAAAATAATATAGCGGGTATACTATATACCGCGCACATGCGATATGTTTCACGAGGCGCAAAAATATTTAAAAGGTGAATGCAAACACTGCCGTTTTTAATATTTTTTGCGTCCTCGTGATAAACATATCGCAGGTGCGCGTTATAAGTATACGCACTATATTATTTTTGCGTTTGGCAACATGTTTTGCTCGCTGCTCATTGCTCACGCGTCTAGGACGCTTTGTGGGCGAAGAGCGCATCTGAAAGGGATGGAAAAATACGTGTTGCTGCGGTATAAGTGAGGGTGGAACCATGGTAAGCTGGTCTCCTTGTTTGAGCGGGGAGTGAGTAGTATAGGACATTATCCATTATTAGGCATCGATTGTAATGGTAGTAAGAATGTACAGTAGTCTTTGCGTGGACCTGGGAGTGGCAAGCATAAGGGACGAAGGCGGGGGTAACATGTCGGATGCGATCATACCAGCACAAAGCACCGATCCCATCAGAACTCGAAGTTAAGCATGCTTGGGCGGAGTAGTACTAGGATGGGTGACCTCCTGGGAAGTCGTCGTGTTGCATTCCCTTTTAAAATATTTTTTTTTTGCGCCTCGTGACAAACATATCGCACATGCGCGATATATAGTAACCCACGCTATATTATTTTTGGCGTTGCGACATGTTTTAGCTCGCTGCTCTTGCTCACGCATCAGGGGGCTTTGTGGCACGAAGAGCGCGTTCTGAAGGGTGGAAAATACGTGTGCTGCGGTATAGAGGGACGGGGGAAACCATGTGGTAAACTGGTCTCCGTGTTGAGTGGAGAGTAAGTAGTCATGGACATATCCTTATTAGGCAACGGTTTGTAATGTAGTAGAATGTACAGTCGTCTTTGCAGTGGACCAGGGAGTGGCAGCATAAGGGACGAAGGCGGGGGTAAACATGTGGATGCAATCATACCAGCACTAAGCACCGGATCCCATCAGAACTCCGAAGTTAGCTTGCTTGGGCGAGAGTAGTACTAGGATGGGTGACCTCCTGGGAATCGTCTTGTTGCATTCCTTTTTAAATATTTTTTGCGCCTCGTGATAAACATATCGCAGTGCCGGTATATGTATACCGCTAATATTATTTTTGCCGTTTGCAACATGTTTTTGCTCGCTGCTCATTGCTCACCGTCTAGGGACGCTTTGTGGTGCGAAGAGCGCATTCGAAAGGTGGATAAAATACGTGTTGCTGGCGGTATAGAGGGAGGGGTGGAAACCTGGTAAACTGGTCTCCTTGTTTGAGCGGAGAGGAGTAGTATAGGACATTATCCATTATTGCATGATTGTAATGAGTATAGAATGTACAGTGTCTTTGGAGTGGACCTGGGAGTGGCAAGCATAAGGGACGAAGCGGGGGTAACATTTCGGATTGCGATCATACCACCAGCACTAAAGCACCGGATCCCATCAGAACTCCGAAGTTAAGCATGCTTGGGCAGAGTATGCTTGGCGAAAGTACTAGGATGGGTGACCTCCTGGGAAGCCCTCGTCTTGCATTCCCTTTTTAATTATTTTTTGCGCCTCATGACAAACAATATCGCACGTGCGCGATATATAGTCACCCCGCTATATTATTTTTGGCGTTTGCGACATGTTTTGGCTCGCTGC